>CALYLW010003122.1:0-16435 GCA_944989445.1 Ampullaceana balthica | reverse complement strand
GCAATATATATAGGGATATATATAGGGATATGATAGCTAGAGCTGGTACTGATTGTAAAGAAAATTGTTTGATTAATCGGGAAACAATTTGATCGATTAAATAATTAAAATCGATTACTTATACTTTTATAACGCATATATAGATCCCGTTAAGGTGCGATTTATTATTTCGTGAAATCGGTTAAATGCCTCTCAAATTTTGTGACAAAACACAGCTAATTCGTTCTGCTATGCAAGAAATAGGGAAAAAAATATTTCTAGTTGACATATGCACGTCTATATAAATACTAATAATAAGATGGAAAAGTATGTAAGTAAAAAAAAATATAAATTATTAAAAATTGGAAAAAATAACATTAGAAATATTTTCTTAATTTTTAATCGAATTTTAATCGATCAACTTAAGTTTTTAAATTTTGACAATAAATCGATCAATTAATCGTTCATTCCCGCAGCCTTTATAATAAGATATATTATTATTAATTTAAATTGAACAAATTCCTTTCAAGTTATTTGGTGATAGTAGATTATTTATAGACATTATTTTCATTATTTTTTTTACAAACATTAAATAAATTTTTTTAAAAGTATTGAACTTGTTTAAATGATATACTATGTAAGACAATTTAATGGTCTCTCTCAAAATGTTAGGTGGAATTTTGGATTAACGTAAGCATTTGCCTGGTACAGTTGATGAGATGACCAGTTCCTGGAATACTTCACAGTTATTGTGATGACCAGTTCTTGGGATCATTCACAGTTGATGTGATGACCAGTTACTGAGATACTTCACATCGACTTCTATCCACCCCCTGCCTTCCATGACGTCACTTTATTACCTGTTTATTTCAATCTGTATCATGATATATATATATATATATATATATTGTCAATATTTTTCAAGAACATTTAAAATCATATTGTGAATAAAGTCGTTAATGCTTGCGGAAGAAAATATATTGGGCCCCTGGCCCCGAAGGAATAGACATTAGGAGTTCAATGCCCAATGGTACTATAATATGGACTATCAAAATGCTGCTAAGCGTGTACTTCCCCCTACACAATAAATGTCCAGTAGAAAACGTATTGAAGAAGATGCTAAGCGTGTACTTCTCACTACACAATAAATGTCCAGTAGAATAACGTATTGAAGAAGATGCTAAGCGTGTACTTCCCCCTACACAATAAGTGTCCATTAGACTAACGTATGAAAGAAAGTGCTAAGCGTGTACTTCCCCCTACACAATAAATGTCCAGTAGACTAACGTATTGAAGAAGATGCTAAGCGTGTACTTCTCCCTACACAATAAATGTCCAGTAGAATAACGTATTGAAGAAGGTGCTAAGCGTGTACTTCCCCCTACACAATAAGTGTCCATTAGACTAACGTATGGAAGAAAGTGCTAAGCGTGTACTTCCCCCTACACAATAACTGTCCAGTAGACTAACGTATTGAAGAAGGCGCTAAGCGTGTACTTCCCCCTATACAATAAGTGTCCAGTAGACTAACGTATGAAGAAGGTGCTAAGCGTGTACTTCCCCCTACACAATAACTGTCCAGTAGACTAACGTATGAAGAAGATGCCTTATATCTAATATTAATAGTGTTTAACCCGTCCCGCCTCACACTATTTTCTAGTCATTTGTTTTAGATCTTTAATTCAATAATTTCTTTACAAACGCTGAATTCCTAACAAATATTAAATAATGTCCCCGCTTTTAAATATTACTTAAAACGGGACCATCAAAACACAAATGAAAAATTAACCACACGGCTTGTAAACAACTTTTAAAAATATTGAACATATCAAATTAATATGGACAATTTCATGTTAACTATTTGTTTATTTTGTGTAAGTTTATTTTATCGAAATTTTTGGAAACTACCGTATGTAGTTAAACCTAATCAAGGAATATATAACGATATCTTATCTTCTTCTTATCTTATCTATACAGACGCTCTCCTTCTAAGCAGGATCGACGTCTAACTAGAAATTGACGCCTTAGAAAACAGCTCTACTTCCTGATAACTTTAACGAAGATGAAGTACAAGAAAGCTATCTTGGCACAATGGAAAAAAATGTGTTCATTTTGCAATGCTAAACACTTTAACGACGAATTAACTTCACATTGTTGCTATAAAGGGAGTGTCTTTTTGCCAACAATACGTTTGCACCCCTCCATTGCTAATTATATGAATGGATCGGATTCACATATTAAAAAAAAACATGGATAATACTCGATCGTATAACAGTGCCATGGCCTTCACTTCTATGGGTGCACAGATTGACCACACAGTCGCTACACATTCAGGTCCTTTCTGTTATAGGATTCATGGTCAAATATACCATTCAACATCTGCTTTACACTCCAAGCAAGGTGAATCCCCGAAGTACGCCCAGCTTTACATTCTTGACTCCGCTCAAGCTTTTTATGAAAGAATTAACAACCCAGCAAACTATGGTTGCATTCATACTGCTATGGAAAATCTTTAATTCATTCTTGTAGATACAATTTCTTTCACTAGGCATTACAAAAGCATGTTGAAATTTGAACAGGAAGAAATGCAGAAGGCAAATCAAGAAAATCGCCCACCACGCGAATATAGCATGACATTCCTGAGACAAGGTGTTAATATCATGACGTTCCTGAGGCAAGGTGTCTCAGGAATGCAATGCTATAAACACCTTTTCCTAGAAATGTCATGCTATTAACACATTGTCTCAGGAATGTCATGCTATAAACACCTTGTCTGAGGAATGTCATGTTATCAACACCTTGTCTCAGGAATGTCTTGATATTAAGGTGTTGATAGCATGACATTCCCGAGACAAGGTGTTCATAGCATGACATTCCTGAGACAAGGTGTTAATAGCATGACATTCCTGAGACAAGGAGTTAATAGCATGACATTCCCGAGACAAGGTGTTCATAGCATGACATTCATGAGACAAGGTGTTAATAAAATGACATTCCAGAGACAAGGTGTTTATAGCATGAACACATTAATATCCATTGTGACTAGATAGCTTTCTTGTACTTCATCTTCGTTGAAATTATCAGGAAGTAGTGCTGTGTTTCTGAGGCGCGAATTTCTAGTTAGACGTTGATCTTTATCTATATTTGCACGTCTAGTAATTTTAGCATTAGCATCGCGTTGATTTTGATTCTGCTTTTGTTTTATATAGCTCCTTTTACGTTTGTGAGCTTCAGCATCAGAACTACGCTGTTGGATACGCTCAACCTCAGTCATGACTGCTCTACGTCGACTTTTAGTTTAAGCATTAGTCACATTCTGCTGTGTACGCACATCCTTAGGCATGACTGCTCTATGGCGACGCTGAGTTTCAGCATGACGTGCTTTCTTTGCCACAATTTCAGCCTCAGTGTATGGTTGGTGTCGTTTAGGAGGCATAGTGTGTCTGAAAATGTGATTGGGAAATACATAAACAATCGATAAATAAATTCAATACAGTTTAATAAAACTGATTTTTTCTTAAATAAAGCTTTTCTTTTTTTTCAAAGTGATTAGTTATAGAAATTTCAAAACTTTTAGGAAAAAGATTTGTTAAAATGAATGGTAAGTCCTACGATGACATCAACATGTTTACAATAATGCCGCAGTTTTATACTAAAAACAATTTCAATTTTTCATCTACTTATTTAAAACTATGTATAAGCTTCAATTTAAGGGCTTTGTACTCGAATTTTTATTCATATGACAAAAGAAAAGATTGAAGTATCAAGTTAATAATATTTACAATTAAATTTAAAGGTTTTAGACAATCAAATAAACGTTATCATTAATGTCAAGTCAGCACCTTTTCCAAATATATTTTTACATGTCAGTTTATGCGCCCATTGGTCCATACATTATTAATACCACATTATCAAAAACATGTAAACAAATCAATTGTAACTATTTACAAATGTGAATAACAAAAATAACTATTTATTTTGCATGAAATCTGATAACTAACGTTTGTCATAGGATAAAAGAATTATTTAAGTATTAACAGTTAATCGTATTTACAATTTAATATGCACTTTTTAGGAATTCAAATAACTGATTTCAATATTGTAAAGTCGGCAGCTTTTCCAGATTTAAATTAAAAGCATTTTTTTTTAAAATTTTGTCTAAGAAGCACTAAAATATTACATTAAATAACAATCAAACAAAAACTATTTTCAAATTTTGGTATTTGTGCTTTAATTACGCATGCTTTCCTCTGAATATTCTACGGAGTAACAAAGGTCCTTAACAGTTACAAAACGCTTATGGGCGAGGCTCAATTTATTTTCACATGACTCATAAATGAAAACAATATCTTTTCAAATGATTCCTTTGGTTCTAGGAAAAAGCTCTCCAAAACACCAATTCCATTTTATAGTCTAAGCATGAAATTAATTCAAAACGATTAGGACATTTTTTGAGCCAGAAAATATTAATGTTAATATTGATGCTTAGTGGAATGTGGAAAATAAGGTTTATTTGTTTAAAAGACACATTTCTTAGAGATTCATCTTCGAATAAATTATCATATCATTTAAACTTGCTTCCCGCTCGTTATTCTTCTAGTAACAATGCACTAAAATGGCAGATACTTGTTCAACTAAAATAAAAGGGTTTTTAAAATATTTTTTTTTGCATTAGAGTTTTTTTAAGCTTATAAAATGACATATTTTTAAGACCTTAATATATAACATTTACTGTGTATGCATTTGATTTTAAATCAGAATTGTTAAAAAGGCACACTTTTTTTTTCAAAAATGTTTATACAGTTTAAAAGAAAACTGACATTTAGTGCACCAAATGCTCTACCTTTCCAATCAGTATTTATACGAACTTTATTCTTGTTGTATAATATTGATCTAATAAAATCATAAAGGCTTGTCACAATATGAGTTGTTAGTGTGTTTTTTCGACAGAACACGCACTTTCTGATGCTAGATCCTATATAGTAGTCGTATTACCCGTGATATTTCTTTACAATAAATATATTTATACATTAAATATTTACACTTTTTTCCGAAGCGATACCTTGCAACCGCTATGCTCTAGAAATCGACCAATTATTATGTTTTTTTAAATTAATGTTTCATCATTCGTTAGTTCTTATGTACCTGTTTTTATGATTGCTTTTTTCATGGAAAAAGCTCTCCAAAACATTATTTCTATTTGCAGTCTAAGTATGACCTTAGTCAAACCACTAGGATTTTTGTTTAATGAGCCATATATTGTTTATGTAAATATTGATACTTGAGTAAGGTGTGAATGGGGTTTATTTGTTTCAAAGAAACACTTTCAATCGCAAGGTATTGGCTAAAATTACCTTCCTGGTTTAGTTTAACTTATAAAAAAAGGATATAAACAGTTTCTAAGTTATAGTGTTAATGACACCCAGGGAAAAGCGATATTATTGACCCTACAGCCTACCAATGAAAAGTATTTTAAAACGATTATAATATTGACACTCAATATAAAAATAACTGTTCAACTTATTAGCTTCACTCTTACGCCCGAGCGTCTAATCCCTATATATAATCAATTTTCGTTTTTAACAGTACCGACCTATTTTTTTTTCAATCCATCTATACCTTTGGGGCAGTTTATGGAGCAATCGTTCCTAAAAAAAATTACGTATTTTATTTAAGCACATGAATTAAATACATCTCTAACCTTACAAACATTGGCATTGTTTCATTTACTAATCACTGACTTCATGAATCAAATGCTTTTCCGTATGAGTTTTCTATTTATACATTTAAGTGTAGGCAATTACTATTGTACTTTGCCTGCAAAAAGTAGACTTATTTATTTTTAAAATCCTACCAACTTGCAATATAAATTTTTTTAAACGGAAGACACACGTTTTCTGGTGCTAAAACTGATAATATATTGCAAAAAATAAAATTGTGTCAAACCTTAATTTCAAACAAATATGAATGGTTCAAGAAGATAAATACTGGTAGTCTTGTTAGAGGCTCAACTCTAGTGCACATAGAAATAACCAAAACACACACGCGCCCACATACCCCCCACCAAACACTTGCACCAATAGACAACTCTACATTTATTACCCGAAGCACATTTCATGCCTTTGCTTTATTCTAGCAATATCCCAAACATTTAAAAAAAATATAAAAAAATTTTAAAAATTTTTATTCCAGTATAAAATTTTCTTCCGTCCAATTTCATACGTAGGTGTATAAAAACTTATATTAAAATGTAACTTTGATAATTCGACTTCACTTAAATCATTTTTTCCAATTATTTCTATAGTTATTTGTAAAAGATCGAACTTAAAACTTTAATCTAAATGTTCACTCAAAGTTATGCTGAAAAGAATGTTAACAGTGGCAAAGTAGATTTCGGTGATTTTATTATTAAAATATACCCTAAAAATGTACAAAAGTTAATTTCTATATAAAAATAAATGTTGACAACTAATATAAACATACTCTCATAAACGCACATATGTTCGTTCGTCCGTCGATACGACGAGGACCACTCTAGTCATCCGAGGGTTTTCTGTGCGTGCGCAGATGGCTGATTAGGCCGATCCTTGCACGGCAGGTTCGGGAACAGAAGGGACAGGGGACGAGTGCGAACATCTCCTGGAGGGTTGACAGCATGGGCCTTTCGGGCTTGCCTCTTCTTTTCTGCGGCGGTAATCCGGTTTGCCTCGCATGACCTGGCACCTTCGTGGATGGAAGATCGCCAGGTGGATCGGTCCATTGCAGCTCGTTCCCACGTGTCTGGATTGATGGCAAACGCTTTCATTGAGGCTTTCAGTGTGTCTTTGAAGCGTTTCTTTTGCCCACCGTGGGACCGCTGGCCATACTGGAGCTCACCATAGAAGATTCTCTTTGGCAGTCTCTCGTCTGGCATTCGGACAACGTGCCCTGCCCAGCGAAGCTGGGACTGCATCAGGATGGTGAAGATGCTGGGGAGACCTGCCCTGGTCAGTACCACTGTGTCTGGAATTTTGTTCTGCCACTTTATGCCGAGAATCTTCCTGAGGCTTGTTATATGAAAGTGGTTCAGCTTTCTTGCATGGCGCTGATACACAGTCCAAGTTTCACAAGCATATAGCAGTGTGGGGAGCACCACTGCCCTGTACACTTTCAGCTTGGTCTGGATGGTAATGCCTCTTCTGTTCCAGACATTAGGGTACAAACCTGCCCAAAGTGGAGCTGGCTCTGGCAATTCTGACGTTTACTTCGTCATCGATGGTGACATTTTGAGACAGTGTGCTGCCTAGGTATGTGAACCGGTGCACTGTGTTGAGTCTCTGGCCGTTGACAGTGATGTTGGGCTCTACGTAGGGCCTTCCAGGCGCGGGCTGATGGAGGACCTCAGTCTTCTTAGTGTTGATTGTCAGACCAAAGTTTGTGCAGGCACTGGAGAACAGGTTTACACTGCGTTTGCATGTCGGCTTCTGAGACAGCGTTGAGGGCACAGTCATCAGCGAACAGCAGGTCTCTGATGATGTCTGTCATAACCTTGGTTTTTGCCTGGAGCCTCCGAAGGTTGAACAGCTTGCCATCTGTGCGGTATTTCAGGTTGACACCAACATCTTCGTCTCTGAAGGCCTCTGTCAGCATAAACGCACATATACACATGAACACTCTCGCGCACATATTTACCCACACACATAACTCGGGTAATCAACATATTTAAAAAAAAACAATAATATCAAATAAACCACTGCTCTTTTTAAATCCTTTATATTAACTCGTGGTGTCTGCGGCCGACCGACCGACCTTGCTTGCTTGCTTGTCGCCAAAACGTTTGATCGATTTTTAACCCACTTGCTCGCAAGATAGCGAGCTGAAATTTTGCAAGCAGTTTCGTACCGATGATAAAAACAATGTATCAAACTTTCAGATCGATCGCATGTACCGTAATTAAATTATTTATTTTTTAGATTATTTTATTTACTCCTATGTATCATGCTATTTTTTGAGATAGAGCGTCGCGGTGCGTATTATATTGAACAACCTTTCTGTCGCGCAATAAGGTGCGTATTTTACTGACAACACTTTTTATAAACCTATTCCTGATCGGTGCGCATTATATTAAACACGTTTTACGACACAACTGCAATTTTGTATTTTTGGATGGTCTTGCGCTGCGTGTTGTGATGAACATTCTTTTAGTTACGTCTCATACGTAAAAGATTTATAGTCAAAAACTTGGTTTTTTACGGGTTGTTTTTATTACATTGTTTCTTTTTCCCAAATTAATAAAAGTTCAAACAATGGCGTCAGGCCATATCATATTTTACGGCGCGAAACACCGCACGCTCTGTTAATCTCGAAACCAAAATTATTTTGATTTCACGTCTATATTTTCATTTTTTTTTAAAAAATCGGATGTTACCTCGCATAGCAATCACTGACAGACGCGCTTAGGCGCAATATATATAAGGATATCTTGAAAAATTTTAATTGACGCGCATTAAAATTCAATTTCCCATAAATGACGCACCACAAAGCACTGAGTCTGATGTATTTAATATGGCATTATGTTTAGAAAAATGAGCAAGTTAAATAAGAAACTTTTAATGTAAAACAAAATCAATTGAAATGGTATTTAAATTCTATAACACATAATATTAATAACGTTTGTATTATAAATGTTTCAATGTCAATAAATAAAAATTAATGCATGGAAAAAAATAAAAAAATAAATTGTAGATTTTTAAAATCATAATTATTGCAACAATATGAAAACTCTGAAATGTAGTCATTTAGTCTGGTTAATATGAATGTGTAGTTGTTAAACAGCAACTCGCCATTTCCTTCATCTTCTGAAAAAAAGAACGACTTCTATTTTATTTAAGTGGCAAGCCACTTGACTTCGATCCCTACAATTAGGGATACAATGTCAATAAATTGCTAGCATTCTTTTACCTGTCTATACACTGTGCCTAATTAGGACATTCCCTTGTCTTTAGTTTAGACTATAAATAGTTTTTTGGTAAATCATAAACTCGTCCATTAATAATAAAATCACAAAATGCATATTGACTTTGTCTTGGCTCAAATAACTACATAATTTCTGCTAATTTTAGAATTATCTAGTGTTTGTGGACTATCTTAATATTTTAATTCCATTGCTCCCAAATTTTGTGACGTAACACAGGTAATTCGTTTGCTATGCATCAAGAAGTTCTTTACAAATAAGAAATGCCAATACCTTATCTAGATGACACATATTTGCTGCGTCAGTTTCAGAAAATCAACTTTAATTAATTGCTTCTAACACTGTGAATTGTTCATTATCAAATAATGTCAATTCCACACAACAAAACTTGTTAACCTCACCACCCCACAGTCCTGTAAACAGTGGCCATAATTTTGTTTATTTTCAATGTTGGACTCCGTGAGTCAAATGAATACTTTGTAGCTGTAATGGTGGTTAGATGTTTTCAAATAATGCTAAGGTGCACTTGATTTAACAATTTATCAAAGATGAATTAAGGAAAGTATGAACATATCTGCACTACGGACCAAAGTAACATACTGTAAAGTTTTTATTTTGACCCTCTAATTAAAAATGGTTTGAAAACAATCTCAGGCGCTATCCAGTATTTATTGTAAGCTAATATTGCATATAATTAATAACAAGTAGCCCCGTAGACTTGGGTACCGTGATATGTATCAGTGTACATAATAAGTAAATAAATTGTACAACGTTTGTAGAAACAGAAACCGATTAATTTACTTGGATTAATATACAGAGTGGGAGATGATCTAATATGGGACAACGGTTGATATCTACTATGTAGACTTGAAGAATGATCTAATATGGGGCAAAGGTTGACCATCTACTATGTAGATTTGAAGGATGATCTAATATGGGACAACGGTTGATATCTATTATTTAGACTTGAAGAATGATCTAATATGGGACAACGGTTGACCATCTACTATGTAGACTTGAAGAATGATATAATATGGGACAAAGGTTGACTATCCACTATGTAGTCTTGAAGAATGATCTAATATGGGACAACGGTTGAGCATCTACTATGTAGCCCCAGCTTCCTCATTGAGCATGTTTTAGACACATATAAGTAAGAGAAGATGTTTTCTGTTATGAAGTTTAAAAAAAAACCTTACACAGGAATCGTCTAAAAGATAAAGACTTGGTATCGCTGATGATAAACCATATTACTATCCACATAAACGAGCGTGTAGCTTTTTTCAAACCAACATAAACGAGCGTGTAGCTCTATCAAACCAACATAAACGAGCGTGTAATCTATCAAACCAATTTAAACGAGCGTGTAGCTCTATCAAACCAACATAAACGAGCGTATAGCTCTATCAAACCAACATAAACGAGCGTATAGCTCTATCAAACCAACATAAATGAGCGTGTAGCTCTATCAAACCAACATAAATGAGCGTGTAGTTTTATCAAACAAACATAAACGAGCGTATAGCTCTATCAAACCAACATAAATGAGCGTGTAGCTCTATCAAACCAACATAAACGAGCGTATAGCTCTATCAAACCAACATAAATGAGCGTGTAGTTTTATCAAACAAACATAAACGAGCGTATAGCTCTATCAAACCAACATAAATGAGCGTGTAGTTTTATCAAACAAACATAAACGAGCGTGTAACTCTATCAAACCAACATAAACTAGCGTGTAATCTATCAAACCAACTTAAACGAGCGTGTAGCTCTATCAAACCAATATAAACCAGCGTGTAATTTATCCAAAAAACATAAACGAGCTTGTAGCTCTGTCAAACCAACATAAGAGTGAATATGTTAATGTCAATACATTAACATCTTTTTTCTGTTTTAAATCAATTAAATTATTTTTTAACCTTCATTCTCCGCTTATTGAATGTTAACTTGCTTTTTGACCTTGTGAGCAATTGAGTCTGACGTCACTGGTGTAAAGTATTAATAAGAGCTATTGAGTCTGACAGCACGGGTGTAAAGTATTAATAAGAGCTATTGAGTCTGACAGCACTGGTGTAAAGTACTAATAAGAGCTATTGAGTCTGACAGCACTGGTGTAAAGTATTAATAAGAGCTATTGAGTTTTTCATGAATGTTAGGGAAACAAGAAAATAGAAAAGAGTATCGTTTGTGGAGCTGATCTGTTTATTATCTAATTGAAGGCTGTATACTCATTGGATGCACTTAAATGTTATAAATATATATTTTTTACGTTTTGGTTTTGAATAATCTATAAAGGTGATAATTGTGTAATTATATTTCGAGTTGTTCCCATTTAGTTCACGTTGTTATGAGTCATAGGTATAGATAAAACTTTCAAGGTCATAAAACAAACTGCTACTGCAACGTTAATACGGATATTTTACAGCAACCAAATTAATCAGTTAACAAAGCACCTGCAATTCATAAATAGAATGAGAAGAAGAAAAATATTTCGACTAGGATTTATTTTGTTTGTTTTTCAAAGGGATTGTACACAATTATTTATACAAATATAAAATATAAAAAGATGGAGAAAAAAAATTACCTCAGAAGTAAATATCTAAACCTTATTATGGGAATTAAATTTTTTTTTAACAACAAATAGAGTCAAGTACTTTCTTTCATTGTTAAAACGTCATTGTATTCTACTCCTTATTGCCTTTATTATTGTATAAATGACTTGTCCGATTATTTTCTGTTTAATATCTGTTGATATTTTAAATTCCTGGAATTTGTATCAGTTTATAAAAGTATTTTTAATACTTAATTTCTTGACGTCTATCTTTTGACACGATCGTGGATTAGTTGTGTCTTTCTTCAGACTTGCTCGCACCTCTACATACAAGCATACAAGTCATTAGCTATGGGAGACAATTTCTATGATGTCCTGGGTTTAGCTGGAAAAGGGGTGTGTCGCAAGTATTTTGATTTACAGCATCTATTTTCTAGTGGGTGTGGTCAAGATATTGTCATTTTTAACTATTTAGTCTTTGGAGTGACTTAGGTCAGTAAATATCTTGTAATGTTTTTGATTCCAAAGCTGTTTAAAATGTAGAAAAACTATTTAACACCTGCAACCACAAAATGCTAGAGAGTGGACTTAATAAAGTAGAGGTGTATGCTGCTATCTATATGTTATGTAGATTTTACATCATAATCTTCCACGTCTCCTCATTCACAATGAAGTGTTAATACATTATATGATCCTGGTCACATAAACAAACGTAAGATATTAAAATATATTGATGACGTTAACATTTTATTTATTCATTTCTTTTACCACTTGTAATATTTGACTAATTTCGAAAAAAAAATTATATAATTTCGTTTTAAATAAAATGTACGCTATTTAAAAATGAAATAAAGCATAATTAAGTACTGTTATACAATAGCCAAAGTTCTAGGTGTTTATAGAGTTGGTATATATACAAACGTATTTGGATTTCGGCAGTCGTTTTAGCTTTTGAAGCCGTTTCAAATTTATCTGAATTTGTGTATGTGTGTCTATTTATAATCATTAGAGGTTGTCCATGAAATAAGCATTAATCGATAAATAACAGCTTTCCATTATTGCAGTATTATTAACCAAACATACATAAACAATACAAATAATCTTTCAACTATTTGGATGAAAAAAACGCCATCTTTGGCGTATATGGTGTGTATTGACATTATATCTCCCATCAGCGCTGCACCACAAAGCACCAGTTCTTTTTATTTAGTATCGCGTCTTTCTTGACAAAACTTTTGTGCCAAGATGAGTTGTTAAATAATTTTATCCAACTTTTAAAATGTAATTTAAAATTATATGAGACAAAGAATTATATATTTGTGTCACTTCAAGTTTTAATTAAAGTACAATAGACAAATGTTTACAAATATTTATTTGGTTTGACACATAGATTTTAAAATGTTATATGTTTTAAATTAAGGAACTATCAAATACACACGATAAGTAATGTTTATACAAATCTCTAATTATTACACAGCATCCCATACTTCCTTTTCATTCGTGAAAACATATTTTATCCAAGTGGCACGCCACTTGACCTCGATCCCTATATTTAGGGACACAATGTCAATAATTCCCTTACCAAGTGGTTAACGTTGAATCCAATAACCACAAAATCACGTCTTTATTTCATGTTATATTTCTGATGTTTATTATAAGATTAATAAATTGAACTTAGGAAAAAATGTCAACACAATTACATACCGCTCATTTTAAGATATTTAAGACTAGATACATTTTCAGAAAATATTACTTTTTACAAAAAAAATGTTGTTATGCGTTAATAACAAGGAGCTTGGAGGGGGCTATAGACATTTTATAACAACTGTGTTAATAACATGGAGCGTGGAGGAGACTGGAGACATTTTAAAACAACTGTGTTAATAACAAAGAAATTGGAGGAGACTGTAGATATTTTATAACAACTATGTTAATAACATGGAGAATTGGAGATGTAAACATAAAATCTTACATAGTTAGAGATGGTGTTATTAAATGTATTGATTTTTTTGTTTATTTAAAATAATTACAATATTATTTGTCAATTTAATTTTAATGCATTGTGGGCTTACGGCTCAATCGCATATAACTAGAGAGGAACTGCAAATGGGACAACATGTTAAATAAGGAATTGTTTCATAGCAATTAGAATAACGTGTATTAAAGAATAAATACGACAGTTACTATGAGCTCACAAAAAAACGATTTCAAAGGATGGGATAACTAAGATGAACTCTATTAGTTTTAGAGGTGACACACATGCGATTTAAAGAATGGAAAAACTATTAAACAATATGCTTGATGTGTTTCTGTAATTGTGTTTGGTATATACTTAAAGAATGTTTATATGTTTGACATTTATTTTAATACGCTATAAAAATATAGCTACATATTTGTTAGTGTAATTAAAATAGATATCGATAACTTATTTATTTTCAATGGCTATTTTAAATATTAAATGTGATTTAATAAAGATATTATTCAATACAAGTCATAAAAATCGAGTAAGTTAGTATTTCTTGAAAAGCAAATAGTTTGCAAGTTTAAATAACAAATTTGATAATGTGCTTCAATTTAAAAAGTTTTCTATTTAAAAATAGCGACTAAAATTAAAGACAAACAAATTCCATGAAAATAAAATTTTATATTAAATATTAGTGGTACTAAGTCATCAGTTTTAGCCATGTAAGGATATCTTAAATCAAACCCAAGGAAACAATGAACTTAATTATATTTCAACATTTCATTCAACTTATATTACATCTATCGCTTATTTTATTTACCTATTATTTGAGAGATATGTTAATATTATTATATGTATTGTATGTCTATAGATTAAATATGTAATTTATTTTACAATACAGAGAGTTTTATTATTTACTTGTATTCACCCTTGCATTCTTAATGAGGGAATTCTCTATACTTTGCTACCATATATATTATATATATGTATATAAGATGTGTTCGTTCGTCCGTCGATACGACGAGGACCACTCTAGTCATCCGAGGGTTATCTGTGCGTGCGCAGATGGCTGATTAGGCCGATCCTTGCACGGCAGGTTCGGGAACAGAAGGGACAGGGGACGAGTGCGACATCTCCTGGGGGTTGACAGCATGGGCCTTTCGGGCTTGCCTCTTCTTTTCTGCGGCGGTAATCCGGTTTGCCTCGCATGACCTGGCACCTTCGTGGATGGAAGAGCGCCAGGTGGATCGGTCCATTGCAGCTCGTTCCCACGTGTCTGGATTGATGGCAAACGCTTTCATTGAGGCTTTCATTGTGTCTTTGAAGCGTTTCTTTTGCCCACCGTGGGACCGCTGGCCATACTGGAGCTCACCATAGAAGATTCTCTTTGGCAGTCTCTCGTCTGGCATTCGGACAACGTGCCCTGCCCAGCGAAGCTGGGACTGCATCAGGAGGGTGAAGATGCTGGGGAGACCTGCCTTGGTCAGTACCACTGTGTCTGGAATTTTGTTCTGCCACTTTATGCCGAGAATCTTCCTGAAGCTTGTTATATGAAAGTGGTTCAGCTTTCTTGCATGGCGCTGATAAACAGTCCAAGTTTCACAAGCATATAGCAGTGTGGGGAGCACCACTGCCCTGTACACTTTCAGCTTGGTCTGGATGGTTAAGCCTCTTCTGTTCCAGACATTAGGGTAAAACCTGCCAAAAGTGGAGCTGGCTCTGGCAATTCTGACGTTCACTTCGTCATCGATGGTGACATTTTGAGACAGTGTGCTGCCTAGGTATGTGAACCGGTGCACTGTATTGAGTCTCTGGCCGTTGACAGTGGTGTTGGGCTCTACGTAGGGCCTTCCAGGCGCAGGCTGATGGAGGACCTCAGTCTTCCTTGTGTTGATTGACAGACCAAAGTTTGTGCAGGCACTGGAGAACAGGTTTACACTGCGTTGCATGTCGGCTTCTGAGACAGCGTTGAGGGCACAGTCATCAGCGAACAGCAGGTCTCTGATGATGTCTGTCATAACCTTGGATTTTGCCTGGAGCCTCCGAAGGTTGAACAGCTTGCCATCTGTGCGGTATTTCAGGTTGACACCAAAATCCTCGTCTCTGAAGGCCTCTGTCAGCATGGCAGAAAACATGAGGCTAAACAGTGTTTGTCACCAACACTGTATATAAGATACAGTCCATAAAAAGAACGTTGAATGTTAAGCAAATGTTTTATGTAACAAATAAACAATGCAAGTTTGTGATAAAGTTTATCGATTATTTTATCCCAATTGTTCGCTGTAAAATATAAATCTGATTCTCTGGATTATGTTGTTGTAATTGGGGTACATCACAGACGTCACTCAATGGTAAGTGATGATCACATGGAACCAAAATTCCAAATAAGAATTTATTGTATGTGTGCTTTAAAAAAGTTACAACTAAATACCATTAGACGAATTCGGATACACTGAAATACATTAAATATGCCTATCAAAAATAAAGGTGACTAATTCTTTCTCTTTAAATCTTGCAATATATATGTCTACAATTCTATGGGGTTTGAATTCATGTACAAACTCATCCATTTACCATACACACTTAAAACAATATTCTTTTGCAATATATGTATATATAATTATTTTTTTAAATAATTTTAAAAATAATGAAATGTATTATTTAGAGAAAACAATAAACTCATTTATAATTGTTATCATATCTGACACTCAGTAAAATTTTATAGCAGAGATGGTTGCCTTTAAAACACCGACTCCTATTTATTTAATGCGACATTGTGTTGTAATAAACAGTAAGATAAATTTAAAAATCTTGTTTGTTATTAATATGTAATTTAAATTCTATAAGACTTAGTATTAATAAATTGTGTTTTGTAAATGTACTTTGCATGAAACTTAAAAAAAAACTGTATAAATATAAATTTGAATTACATTTTTTATTTAAATTGTTTAATTTTTAATTTTTTTAAAAATTTTATATGGACACT
>CALYLW010003121.1:0-16439 GCA_944989445.1 Ampullaceana balthica | reverse complement strand
GTCTATCTTCATCTCGCTTAGATTTTGTCCCTATGAGTTGTTGCAGTGATGATATTTTCGAATATATTTTTGACCGTTTGAAAAAGACGTTAAATCCTTATCTTTTTGTCACTTTGGATTTTTATTATATGTTCCTGAAGCTTGGAAGGTTTCATTGCATCATTTGACATAGTTTTATTACACAGAAGTCAATTAAGTAAAATACTGTTTACTGGTGATGAAATAAATCCATATTTCAAATATTCTACACTGTATTGTCGGCATTTTTTCTTCTGCTCACTCACACTTTTTTGTAAAAAACCACTGTTATTAATGATTAACTTTTTCAATGGAATGCTGCAGTAAAGAACTTTTGAAAAAAAAATTTGATGTAAGGATTCAATTTAGATAAATATAACTTCCCGATACATCAACATTACAAAACCTTTGCAGCCCCCTTTCATGCAAGGTAAAACTAGTATTTTTCTGACCTGCTGATAGAGAGCTCTTCCATTTCTTTCACATAAAACTTGACCTTTGTATAAAGCAAATATTTTGATTGGTTATAGATAGATGTTAAAATTATCGAAGTTTAACTTTGGTTTATAGGTAAATCAACATTTTATTATATGACTTATAACATAAGATCGGTATTTAATTAGTAGAAAAAGGATTCATAATTATTTTATTTATTTACTTAAATTTCCATAACAATACAAATGGATCACAATGTTATTATTTTATATTAAGCCTTGCGCAGACCCCTAAAGTTGTTCAGGGAACCCCTAATCAATTATAATTGTCCGCAGACCCCCTTAATTGAATTGGGGACCCCTGGGGTGAATAGGGACACTTTGGGAAACGCTGGTTTAGTCTATAGCAGGGTTGGGCTGCATTGAATCACATTGAGTCATTAAATGTTATTATGAAATTTTCCAGTAATCTTTGTAACACATTTTTCATAAAATGTTTGTGACACGCAAAGCGAACACAGGAAAACCAGATGTGGTTATCGAGCCGCCGTTTGGCCACCGTTGTTCTACAGACGCTCTATACTAGTGGTTCTCAACCTTTTGTGGTTCAATGACAACTTGAAAAATGTGCATCTTAGCCACGGACCATTACTGAAAAGTGTGCTACTGCCGTGCTGGAAATCATATATATATATATATATATATATATATATATATATATATATATGTTAGGGCTGAAGAAATTAACGATTAATTTCTTGATTAATCGTTAAAAGTTTTTAGACGATTAAATTTTTTTTACGATTAATCGACCCAATTCCCAATACTTATAATTGTGCTGGTAATCAAAAAATAAAATATTTCGGCCGATAAATATTAACTATTTTTCGGACAATTACACGAACATTTTGGTATAAACTATTGACTGAGATGAATATTGAAAATGTTGATAAAGGTTATTTTGCCCATTGAGAGAAATCGTTTGAGTACTATGCAATGTTCCCTCTTATTCTAAGCTTCGTTGGTCCCTGGTGCAAAGATTTATAAAAAAAAACTCGTGTGCAAAGTTGCACAACGTCCATTTTTTGTGCAATATTTTACAAAATTTGCAGCCTGGTGATTCTAAAATCCTGCGTGGCGTCGGTCAAATATCTGCGCAGCCGTGCTGCTACAGGGAACATTGCTACCATGGCTCTAACACTTCGCTTACATATCACCTGCAAACCTAACATCCACTACATTATCTGAAACTTCAGCTGAGACAATAATTTGTTAGTGATGAGTCGATTAATCGTTAAAAAATAATTTAATGGTTAAAACATTTTAACGATTAATTGAGAAATCAATCGATAATTTCCGCAGCCCTAATATATGTATATATATATATATATATATATATAATATATATATATATATATATATATATATATATATATATATATATATATATATATACACATATCATCTAATATATATGTATGTGGGTATGCTTCACTTTTTCAACTGTAAGTTACACGATCACGGAAAAACCATATAATGGACGGGGACCAAATTTGTCAGGATTGTTCCTTTTAACCTGCTGATAGTTTCAGTATAGTTTTTTGTAATTGTCCCTTATTCCTAAAAGTCGTAAATTAAAAATAAATTAGAAAATGCAGACAAAGAATGAAAATTTAACAGCATTTCCATATTGAACATCTTTATGCTGACGTTAAAAGCGAGTTGTTATTGGTGCAGTTTTTTTTTCCAATACTTTATTTTCAGTGGTGCGCATTCAAAAATATTTTATTGTCTAATTGCGTCGCGCAAATTTTCGTGTATGCGTCTTAAATTAAGCTGTGAAATTTTATTATAATAGCCTAACATTCAGCTTTGCGGTACCAAGTAGTTGCCTTTATTACGGTAATGTACTTTATAACATTTTATTATAATAGCCTAACATTTAGCTTTGCGGTACCAAGTAGTGGCCTTTATTACGGTAATGTACTTTATAACATTTTATTATAATAGCCTCACATTCAGCTTTGCGGTACCAAGTAGTTGCATTTATTACGGTAATGTACTTTATAACATTTTATTATAATAGCCTAACATTTAGCTTTGCGGTACCAAGTAGTGGCCTTTATTACGGTAATGTACTTTATAACATTTTATTATAATAGCCTCACATTCAGCTTTGCGGTACCAAGTAGTTGCATTTATTACGGTAATGTACTTTATAACATTTTATTATAATAGCCTAACATTCAGTTTTGCGGTACAAAGTAGTGGCCTTTATTACGGTAATGTACTTTATAACATTTTATTATACATGGGTTAAAAATATGTCATATATCTGTCACCGAATGTATGGGATTTATTTTTAACATGTGGGAATGAAATGGATAAATGTTTTATGTTGTTGATAGTAATACAAAATTTACTTATTAAAAAAATATAATAATCAATTTGTAATTTGTGGGTGATTTGTATGTGTAAAGTGATAGCCCAAGTCAAATAAACTTACACGTAAAGTAAACATAGCACTTAAAAATTTGTGTTTATATATATATATATATAATATATATATATAAATATATATATATAGATAGATAGATATACAATTTAATACTGCTCCAGAGGTTGTATTTAACCGATGTTGTTTCATGTTAATAGAATGTTAGATACATGTTGTAAATATATATGCTTTTTGAGTGACGAGGGTTGTAGATATCTTTTAAAAAACTTTCAAAAATGTTTATTTAGAAAATATTGGAAAAAAATTGTGAATTTAGTTTTTTTGTGCGTCAATATTCATTATTTAATATTTGAAACTCTTTATAGAATTTAATATCACATGTCAATGCCTTTGTAGCCTGGGTAAAAAATGTTTAACAACAATGTTATGTAATTGTTCCAAGGTATTTTATAAACAGGCGATTAAATCTTGTGATAAAAAAGCGGCTTATAATTTCGTAATCATCTAGAAGCAGATACAGGCACAGTGGGGGGAGGGGGAGGTTGTGGAGTAGAAGAAGCCAAATATAATGTACTAGCAGACTCGTCGTGCATTGCAACGATCTCAGTAAAAAGGAATACATATAGATAAAAAAAAGTACATTAATGGTCACTAGGCTCATGTGTTTAACATATGAAATTCGAAAATATGTTCATTTCAATCAATTTCATAACAAATATATAAATATATTTATCTATATTTCTCAATATCGTGTAAAATTGAATGGGGAATACAATATTAAAAGTTTAGTAAAAACACATTTAGGGCCCCTTGCTTCGAGGAAATGAACATTAGGAGTTCAGTGCCCTATAGTAATTTAACTAGCAAAATACCCGCGCTGCGCTGCAGAAGTTAGGATTTTAGGAAGCGTTGAAAACCCGTTTCACAACAATTCAAAACATCAATATATTTCAGCCTAGATCATGATGGCTATACTTGTTTGTCAATTTTAGTCAAGGTCTGTAAAATAATATGGGTACTAAAGTGACATAACATGCCCTCGTGCAAAATGGATACAGGATGTGCATATCTCATAATGTCTGAGAATTTAAATCTAGGTCATGATAGAGATACGTGTCTATATTTATTTAAATTATTTAAAATCTAAAGGTAAAAAAGCTTTAAATGTTTACGAAAAAATTACCTTTTATATAAGTAATGTTATATTAGGGCACCAAGCCCCAAATAAGTGATGTTTTTAAAACTTTTACTTTTAATGCCAGAAACCTTTGCTGGAGCGTACCCAAAAACTTCCTAAAGTTTAATGACCGAGGGATGATTAAAATACATTGGCTATTAATAAGTCTTTAAATAAAACTAAAATATGGGCCGGGGATCCTGTCTTTGTTTTATGTATAGTTCAAAACAACATCTTATTTCAATTTGGATTATGATGAATATATTTGTTAGTCAACATTTGTTTTTAAAAAATCGATAGAAATAGAATGGTTAAAATGTCTTAAACGTTGACAACAAAGAGATTAGGGGGCCTAGGCTACCAAAGATTGAAAGAATACAATTTTAATTTAATATAGGCCATCAAGTTTTTATCTTTTGTAAAAATGCATTTATCAAAAGTTTTTTTAAAATTTGTAATTTAGCTCATATAAGGTGAAAAATTATATTTGTGTCCCGGGCCCCCAGTAAGTGATAATTAAACAAACAAATTTTGCGTGTAACTATCCCGGGAGTGTACTCAACAACTTCCTAAAATTTCAAGCCTCTACCTACACGGGAAGTTGAAGAATTTGTGATGATTAGCTTTTTATATAATAAAAACTACATTTGGGCCCCCTGCCCCAAGTAATTTATAATTTAAATATTGTTTTAGTCTATTAACACCGTGGAAGTGTACTTAACACTAACCCAAAGTTTCATGCTTCTACCTACACGGGAAATAGTAGAATTAGTCATATTAAAATTATATACAACTCATATAAGAAACAAAATTTAGATGGGCCCCCGGCCCCCAGGAAGTGATAATTTAAATATTTTTTCTCCCGTTACTATCCCGGGATTGTACTCAACAACTTCCCAAAGATTCATGCTTATGCCTACTCGGGAATTAGGAGAATTAGTGATATTCAAATTTTATATAGGCCATTAAGGAAAAACAAGTTTTTGGGCTCCCTGCCCCAATGAGTGTTAATTTTAAAATTCTTTTACACCAATTTTCGTTGTGAGAGGTTACTCAACAAGTTCCCAAAGTTTCATGCTTCTACCTACACGGGAAGTTGGAAAATTAGTGATGATTCAGAATTAAATATATGAAACAAATACATTTGGGCCCCGGCCCCCCAGTAAGTGATAATTTAAATATTGTTTTTACCTGTTACCATTGTGGAAGTGTACTAAACAACCACCCCAAGTTTCATGTTTGGACCTATAGGGGAAATAGGAGAATTAGTGATTTTTAGTTTTTATATAGCTTATATTAGGAAAAAACTTCATTTGGGACCCCGGCCCACAGAAAGTGATAATTTAAATATTATTTTCACCTGTTACCATTGCGGGATCGTATTTAACAACTTCCCAAAGTTTCATGCTTCTGCCTACTCGGGAAATAGGAGAATTAGTGATATTCAAATTTTATATAGGCCATATTAGGAAAAAAACGTTTTTGGGCCCCCGGCCCCACATGAGCGGGAATTTTAAAATTCTTTTTAGCCAATTTTCGTCGTGAGAGGGTACTTGACAACTTCCTAAAGTTTCATGCTTCTACCTACACGGGAAGTTGGATAATAAGTGATGAATCAGTCAGTCATTCAGTGAGTGAGTCAAGGCTTTGCCTTTTATTAGTATAGATATAGGCTCTAAAGTTTTTATTTACCGAGTTTGGTCAAAATCCAGTAATCTTGCAAATACATTTACTAATTTAAAAGCCTGATTGCAGTCTCACCCCCATTACATTATTTAAATTCAAAAAGGGCGCTAATTTGATTTTAAATCCTGCATACAAACTTTTCTCATTACTATAGATCCATCGTAGCAAGGGATTACATTTGGAAGGAAACACGTGTAGTCTTTAAGACGCTGATAGAAGTTAAAGGAAGAAAGTGAAATGAATCAATAAAAATCAAATTAAAATACATCAAGACTATTTTCATAAATATGTTCCCCCTATTATCCCTATTCACTGTTGGATACCTATATCTTATATGTTGCCGTTTCACCAAGCGTTGCAATCTCAAAGAAATGTGGAATTATAGGGGGGAGGGATTTGACCAAGAACGGGATTCCATTATTTATCTGGGTCATAATGGGTGGGATCACTAATACTGGCCTGGGTGAAGCCAGGTATATCAGCTAGTTTATATAAAATTATACTGTGTATATAACTAGTTACTAGTATACATGTTAGGTTAGTAAGTAAAACTATACTAATATGTTACGATGTGTGTGCTCCCATAAAATATTGAATAGAAACAGATAGTAATGGCTTACTTTTGTAATGAACAGATGTCACTTATACTAGTGTTATACTTACAGTCTTATTCGATTCGCATTGCTTACTATAATAAAAAAAACTGAAGTTAGTATTAGTAATACTGCTATATTATTTCATTTAGTGCAAGTTTTGAGCTTGCACATTTGACCACAGCACATCCAATCAGAGTGTAATACTTGAAAGATTCCATCGTATTTCATCTTCAACTTCTACTTGGAAACGATGTTTTTTTTTCTTGATTATTACCAATGCAGAAAATCCAAATTTAAAAAGATATGATGTTACAAAATGTAAATTACTTTTTACGATTTGTGAGACATTTTGAGAACTACAAAATGTCCTCAAGCTCCCTTTCTGATGCAACATATTCAAAGTAGTATTACTTATCGGTTCAGTGAATTGGTTAAATTTCGATGGTAGTAAATTTAATGAGTCAATGTGTGTAAGAAAAGGACTGGAAACATAAGAAAAATTTAGAATGTTCAAATAACCAAAGCAGAAATTATGATTAGTAAACATAGGCTCAAAACATATTGTTTTCGGTGCTATGCTCTCACCATAGAGGGATTAAGATTAATCAATATATTCAAAATGTGACAAAAGGTATACACGTTGCGGTTTTAAATTTTAAAAAAATAAAAATGTCTTTCTTTCCTCGCGGACCACCAGGCATAAATCCGCGGACCACCAGTGATCCACGCACCACAGGATGAGAACCACTGCTCGATTGTATATTTATGCTAAGTCTACAATTATAATTGTAATAGCCCCTATACTTATGTTTTCTGCATGTGTAATATAATATGATAATTCCAATTAAATCTCTTTTGAAACTCAAAGAGTTCGTACCTTGATAAAGTTGTACGTAAGGGGATTGATTACTTCCGGTTGTTCAAAATGGCGGAACCTAAATTTCTCTGCTGTCATTAAAAGACAAAAACAATCAAGCGCTGGAGAAATAAACAACATACAAATGCAAATTAAGGAAATTAAAGTTTTCAAGGAACTGATCTTCGAAATGAATTCCTTCAATGCTCGTCTGGTTGTATTTTACTTGGTTTTGTCATTTTGTGGATGTTAATACTATTAATATTAATCCGGAAGTTGTCTCACAGCTCTCACCAGTGGCTCATAGAAAACTGCAACGTGCGCAGTAGCCACACCCCGGGCAACGGCTTCGACTGGCTTGCTAAACCTGGTGAGGGTAGCCGACGGGTCTCAAACCCTCGGTGATCTAGATATGTCTATCTATGCACGTGAAGACTGGATTCGGTGGACAGAGCGGAGGAACCACTAGTTGGTCAACGGTCAAAAAGGCGAATCTCAGCAAAGCGTTGTGGAACGCTAAGGGCATGACAAGACACACAGGACATCATGGCCATCCACTGCACCCGTTTCCATCACCAGCCGTCTCGACTTAGTCCTGCCGCTGGATAAGATGGCCTCGGGCGAGAGAGTGAGATCGACGAATTGCGCAACTCCTTCTCACTTAAATCCAAATCACCGCGCAAGTCACTTTTGTCATCCATCCCATACCAGCGGTCTACAACCCTCGGATGACTAGAGTGGTCCTCGTCGTATCGACGGACGAACGAACAAAAACGTAAGCGTGTAATAACTGTACTCTTTTCATGTTTCTCAACAGATGTCTCATTGTGATTAGAATTTTACAAAGCCGCCATTCTGGCTCTTCACCATTGGGAATATTTAACATTTAAACCCGATTATGCGACAAACGTTCAAAGGAAAGCTAACTGAACAACAATAAAACTGTTTCTAAATATAGCGTAATTAAATAATTATCAAATGTAACATACTTTTCAGAAGAAAATATTGTTTACAAATGCTTTCCTAATGTTAGATCATTTTAAAATCAATAAGCTCAAGAATTAGTGTTTGAATTTAATCATTATAATACAGATATACATACATACAAAAACACATACATACATACATACATACATACTTACATCCAAACATTCATACATACATACATATATACATACATACACACCGACATACACAAATACATGCATACACACATACATACATACGTAAATACATAGATACACATATGCATACATACATACCAACGAACATACATTTATTTGTGGGTGTTATATGTGTGTGTATGTGTGTGTGCACCTCTTTTGTGTATAGGGATGGATTTATGTTTGAAAAAGAGGAGGCTTTGAGAAAAAAACATGTTTTTTACACCTTTAAATTTGAGCGCGCTTTAATGGGAAGTTTCTTCTTTTTTTTTAGTTATGTGTCGTATATAAAGTTTCTTTTTAAAACGAGTTTAAACGATCGCGCGAAATGCTGTTGTCAACAGAGCGAAGAATTATGTGTCGTGTTTGACTTAAACAAATCCAAGATTTCAATTTTATCATTTTAGCTTTTCTAACTTAACTATTAGTTTGTCATTATCAGTAAACTGTCTCGGTTCGACATATTTGCATTGTGTATTTTGTGTTAATTAAGAATTTGGTTTAGTTTGGATGTGATGGAATACAAGTCATCATTTTTTTTCGTTGTCAGTGGCGTTTTGTCAAGTCACAGCTCAGTCATCAGCAATTCCCCAGCTGGCCTCTTGCTCGATTAAAATCCTAAATCTAATCCAATGTCTATCCTTGAGTCACAAATAATGTAATAACATCAATTATTGGCTTTGTACAATGTAAAATAAACGGTTATCATTAAAACATTAACGAATGTTTAACAGATTGGCAAATCATTTAATCATTAACTGTGGTATATATAACAGAGCATGTAGATGGTATGGACAATCTTTAGATTGAAACTTCCACAATGCTTACGTTTCATTTAGTTTTGTTGGTTGCTGGACTTTGTGCTTTTGGTGTTGAGCAAATTGAAGGTACTTACTATTTTAAACGTGTTAATATTTCGAAAATAAGCTTATGCCTACTTAATTCATATTGCATGGCATGCATTAAATTTAATAATATATTTTACTTTCTAACAATTCCAAAACAAAATTTATCGACTGGATATCTGTAAATGGCAGTTACTGACATGAACATATATACGAACAATACCTGATTTCAATCTTACTGATAACGAAATAAAAACACATCGTCCCACATCACAACTGACTAGAGAAAGGTTTGTTATTATG
This sequence comes from Ampullaceana balthica, assembly GCA_944989445.1. Taxonomy (NCBI): domain Eukaryota; kingdom Metazoa; phylum Mollusca; class Gastropoda; family Lymnaeidae; genus Ampullaceana; species Ampullaceana balthica. Next base: position 6,903 of record CALYLW010003121.1, on the reverse strand, counting down.
TATAAAAATTAAACTCATTAAAAGTATAGATTCTCTCAAAGCAACTGGCCAAAGAGATTAAGTCAACACAGAACTTCTTTACCAGAAAATTAAAAACATATCAGTAATCTGTAGAATAATACTTTGGGTACTTCGTGTTTAAATTTAATCAGTTTTTTTTTATTGTAGTAATATAGAAACAATTGCTGATTTAGGTTGTTGAATTTTAATCTATACATTGTATGTGCTGCTCTGGATACTTTAATTACATATGATTATTAAATAATGAAATGCTTTATTCCTAACTTTCAGATCTCAAATGCAACTTCTTCATTTAAGAAGATTATATTCAATTATAGTTTTCTATTTCTTAAGTTTTGTTATAATTGCATATAATATCTCGTTGAGCTTACACATATTTTAGAATTTATTCCAAGACAATTTTGTCATATCAAGCAACATTTCAAGAGCACTTAGTTCATTTAAACTCTTACCTGAAATAAAACTAATGAATTAAACAGCTCTGGTAGAAAGGTAAAATACTTATGCAGTTTTTTTCTGAATCTGTCATTGAGGCTTTAAGAGAGTTCGTCTTAACAACAACCCAATTGTCTCTGATAGATCAGTATGTTTTAATAAATGAATATTAAATTAAATTCTAAAATCTTTAATATTTCATCCTCTTTTATATGTTTCCTACTTAAAGAAAATGTCAATTAAATGTATAATCAATTATATAATGGATATAATGTTTGTTATTGTATTTTCTTATAAGGCATGATGCCTATAGGTTTCTTGAGAAAAGAGACATTTAAATCTTTTTCACCACGTAACCCATGCAATGCAATGAATTCAAAATCTCTTGACAGTACTTTGCCTCAAGAAAAACAAAGCACTTCAGCATGCAGTAAGGGGCCGTCCATAAATGACGTCACGCACCTAGGGGGAGGGGGGGTCACACTTTTGTGACGATCGGTGACGAGGGGAGGGAGGGGGTTAAAGAAATGTGACGTCACATGAAAAGGGTAACTTTAAATAAAACTTACACTGTAATATTTGGTCGCATACGATTTATTTAATGACTTTTTTAAACCATCAGTGCTTCTCAAAGTGCCAAAGAAATGCAATATCTGTAGGCCATCAAACGCCGGTTTTCGTAAATTATCAAGAAATGAAAATTAAAGCTAATTATAATCTGTAAGTTTAAGAACTCATAAGAGAACGTATACATCAAAGCATTTGTGATGTAGCCGCAGCTCCGTTTGGTTTTCTTACGGTAGGAGTCGCCGAACTTTTTTGCCCGTTATCCCAAAATACAAGTTTATGTGTGCGTCCCGCCCCCCCAGACTCAAGGTCCTGCCCACATGACTCGGGCGGGGATTTGGGGGAGCGTCGTTAGCCCCCTCCCTGGTGAGTTTTACAAGCATGATAAGGGTCTAAAAAATTATATCAATAGGATTATGTGTAGATATTTTAAGTCAAAACGACACGGAGTATCAATTTTTATTTTTTATTTATTTATTTTATTTTTAAAAAAATTTCGGGGAAGGGGGATCTAAATGATACAATTATAAACGTTTTAAGTTTGATATAATTGTTCGATTGGTTTTTGGTCTAACGCCACTGGCCATTCTAGATAAAATAGTATTCATTAACTTTATTGAATGCATTAAATTCTTGACATCGCAATTCGAGAGTAAATCAAAATGAGGTGACCAGATTTTCCGGGGGACAAAGCGGGACGGGGCCCCTCGGACGGGGGGGGGGTCCCGGGATTCTGTAGCAAAAAATCGGGACGTCTGGTCACTTGAGCGGGACATGAAGTCTGAAATCCGGACGTCTGGTCACCTTACGCTTCGGGATCACCGACAAGTCACGGGAAGGCCGTATCAAGGAGTAAAATGTAAATAACCACAGAGATCGACGCACCAACTGGCTTAGCTAATAATAAAGCAATTTAAATTTATAAAAAAAATATCACCGTTTTGAATAGTTAATTAAATTTTTAAAAATATTAAGTCATTCGTACCCAAAATCAAAATAAAACTAATCGTATTTAAAGTTATGAAAAAAGCGGGACAAACGGGCGTCCCGCCGGGACAAGCCAGGGTCAGCGGGACATGAGATCTGAAATCGGAACTGTCCCGCCTAAATCGGGACGTCTGGTCACCTTACACAAAAACAACATTTCTTCTTAGCTCAGTTCTTAAGGCATTAATTTTAAATATCACAGAAAGGATACTTGATACAGTGAAGTCATGTGGATTAAGATTATTGTCACTCGTGTCAATATAAATGAAAGTAGGGTGGATTTAGGTGTCTTCGTATAGAGCGTAGGTAAGAAATCTACATAGTAGTCAAATTTAAAAGATGCACTGTCTGGAAGGAACCGGTTCAATAGTGGGCTTATGTTCGAAGCGTACATGTACAAATTACGGTACACATGACGTATTTTAATATATCTATTGGATAGAAAATAAAGTGGTTTTTTGTTGTTGTTGTTTTTTTGTTGTAGTGGGGGGGGGGTCAAAGCTTTGTGACGTATTTTTGGAAGGGGGGTTTAACTTTTTGTGACGACGCGTGACGAGGGGGGGTGAAAAATCTACCAAAATAGCGTGACGTCGTTTATGGACGGCCCCTAAGAGCTGTTTGTGTTCCGCACCTATTTCGTAAAATAATGCAGCAAGTAATATTGAATTTATTAAAGCATTTGCCTTGACATTGTTTAAAATTTTTACAACGTCGATGAGGACGTTGTTTAGTTCTGTTGACATTTGCATGGTGGCGAAACTTTTACGGTGAACAAACAGTGGGTTAACCCTGGGGCAAATTCCTTAAACTTGTTGACAACTCAACAACGCCGCCCGGTCATGGCCGCAGCGCCATCCGTACAACATCAACACAATATTTAAATTTTATCTGACAATTGCAAAACAATGTATCAATCATGAATGGCCTTGAATATTTCAGAACTAGTTGTTTTAGTTGGTAACGAAGTAGAAAAGATATAATCTTCCTTCAAGTCATCCTTATTTTATTATCGCTCATATACCATCAGAATTGCCAAATTGACTGATGGGCAACCAATTAGAGAACCGACGGTGAGATCACAGTCGCTTTGATGTCACCATCAAGCGAGGCGAGGTGACAATTTGATACATTCAGAGGCATAACTGGGGTTTTGACGCCCTTGGCAAATTTATTTTTGACGCCCTTTATTTAAATAAAAATTTAAAAAATTAGACATTTAGCGGCACGCTTTTGAACTGGCGCAGGCCGGTGTCCTTGGCAACTGCCCCAATGCAAAGCCGTTGTTACGCCACTGGATATATTATCTTGTCGGTTATCAAATTAAAGCAAAAGTTAAGTAATATAATTAGATGTATTTTTCAGTTCTTGATAATTTCCGGGTACAGGCGGCTGATGGTCCACGGACCGACACCGGTCCGCGGACCACCACTTTGAGAAGCACTGTTCTACACCATTGTGTGTAAGTGCTGCTCTTTGAAATACATAGGTGAGAAGGGGTGGTTAGTCTCCTGTCGTATCGCAGAGCATGTACGTGCGATAACACAAGACAAACAGTGCCCTGTCTCCCGACACTTCAATGGACGCGACCATATGGTTGCGATGACCTGTCGGTCACCGTCGTGGTCTTTTGCACAACCACACCGTCATGGTCAGTCTGGAGAAAAGACTAATTAAAGAGTATGCGACTCCTGCACCACATGGAATAATATTGTGTTTGCACTGATAACCTAATTGATTTGCAACACCCTCTCACTCCATTTCTATATAACCTAATTCTAATCTCTTCCTACTATTGCTCTCATTGGCTCTTTAGCATTTCACCGTAGCTAAGTTTTTATTTCTTTACATTCGTTTTATTTGTGTACTATTTGTTCATTGAAGAATGCTCTTATCCGAAACGTTCGCTGTTGTGTTACGTCCTGTAAGGTTTACTCATACACTGTTTACATGTTATAGATCTAATAATGTGATTGTCATGCACAATTCACTTAAGAGATTTAAGGCCTAGCCTCACAAGTTGACGTTTTTGTCTATGTCATATCAGTCTTTGCCTCCAGATTTAACATTAAAGCTTGCTTTAAACAATTTCTTTGATAAACGAACATGAACCAGTATTTTTTTTCTGTACTTACTATTTATCAATATGCTTTAGCGAAATTTATGTGGGTGTATGATCAAGCTTTATTTTACTTTATGATATTTAATAAAGCAGCATAAAAAAACCTGTAAACTTCTCTTCAAGCTCAATTTTTTTTTAAATTTCAAACAGCAGCTTGTTCTTGGAATGACACCTTGTCTGCAAATGGAAAATGTTATAAATACTTTGAAGATCCTAAAACATGGGAGGAGGCTAAGGTAATTGCCATGTGACTTATAACCGTATAAATAGTATAGTTTAAACAAGAGTTTTAAAATGTGTTTTATTTCTTATTAAAATGAATGTTTTTCATTAAAAAAAAATTGTTTCTTTGTTATTTTTTATAGTACACTTAATATGGACGTACATGTGGAAAAAATTCAGTAGCCCAGAGCCTAGTGCTCTTAATAGGTATCCGAGGTAAATCCCCTCAGCTACCACGCCCCAACCCCCAAAGGGAGCTAACATTGTTGAGCCTCCTCCTCCCCCCCCCAAGAAACGATCGCTTCTGAAGCGGCCGCCTGGGCATACAGGGCATGGTGTAAAATGCCTCCCACTTAAATTGACCTCACAAGGAGGGGTATAATTTTAACTAAGTCGACTCGCCATGAATTAGGCGCCAAGATGTCGCAAGGTGGGGGATCATCAATGGCCTACCTAGGGTGTTAATTCCTTTGAAAGATTTTCTCATAGATTGCGTCCAGCTACGTTCTTCGTAATACCTTTTGCTAATCCGTACTGTCTCTCCTGGCCCTAAACCGACACCGCTAAATGACATTGCTAGTGAGGGGTACGATACGTTCACTTCGGAATAACCCGACCCTCAACTGGTACTTTGGTTTTTACTATTGGGATTACTTCAAATGCTCAGCCATGGATCCGTACAGTGACTGTAATCATATGTCACCAGCACCTAACACATAAAATAACGGACTTTGGCATTGTCTGCCAGGAGGTGTCGTTTTCGAGCTGAGGCCAGATCCACTACCCTACTCGTCTGTCGGGCCACGTTAAGGCCACCCCTTCTCGACAGACTCTTTATTATACATAGGTGTCTTACCATGTTGAATAATTGTGTTTTTGTAAATAAAAGATGATGCATGTAAAAGTAAATTCCATTTGTAATTTCCATTTTAGAAATACTGTGAGTCTCTAACAGGAGGAGGCATGCTCGCTAAGTTTGATTCAGACGCTGAATTTCTTCAGCTAAATACTTCCAGTATTGGCACGGAGCTTATTTGTAAGTTTTAAATGCTGATTATCACCTATGCATTTTCGTTTTGATTTATTAACATTATTATTTATTTGTTTCGAATTCAGCTTTCTAAGTTGAAATCAGTTTTCCCACTTCAAATAAGATTTAAGGCTTAATTTATTGCAGGGCCGTCAGGCAAGAATCTATTTACTCTAATAGGATATTGTCAAACCTAAATCCTTGTCAATATTATATAGGTAATTTTTATATATAGGTATATATTATATATATCTATATATCTGCGTGTGTGTCTGTGTGTGTGTGTGTGACTGTATGTGAGTGTGAAACATCTTCATCTTCCACACAAGACTTGATAATATACAATATAACAGCTAGGGTTTGTAGGGCGTCTAAGGCCCCCACTTTTTTCAAAAGGCCAAGTAACTTATCCTTGTTTGATAAATACGAAATATTAAACTTCTTGAAATGTACAGAAAGTATTTTATAATTGTTTGGTTAATTGATGTCATATACTATTTTACGGCGAGAGACACCACACCCTCTGTTAATCGCGAAAACAAAATTATTACTATTTTTACGTCTATATTTTCATATTTAACAAAAGGTAATATTCTTTTTTAACTGCTATGGATTGTTGTACTATGTCCCTCAGCCTTATCGATGTAGACAGAGATAGACTTTGGCTATTATATTGTTTATTATATAAATATATAGGGTTGCGGAAATTAACGATTCATTTCTTGATTAAACGTTAATAAATTTTAACGATTAAATTATTTTTTAACGATTAATCGACCCATCACTTACATATTAGTTGAAGTCAAAAAGTAAAAAAACAATAATTTAAAAAAAATAATGGCCGATAAATAATAAATTTCCTGAAGATTCCACGAACATTTTGGTTTTAAACTATTGACTGACGGAAATGTTCAAAATGTTGATAAAGTTGTCTACCATGGTTCTAACCTTTCACCTACTTATCAAACCAAATGAAAAGCGTATTAAGCTAATGGCAGTAATTGATTCTGAATCAGAGCCAGAAAAAGACGACAGCTCTTCTGATGAATTAATGCGTTACAAAATAGAGATGAAAGTTCCTGAATCCATTAACCCTCTACAATGGTGGAAGCTTAATGAACACCGATATCCGATAATGGCATTCTTTGCCAAGACCATTTTGTGCATACCAGATACCTAAGTTCCATGTGAACCAAGTTAAGCTCGGTTGGTTATATTGTCAATTAGACTCACTCATCACTTGAACCAAACACTGAACACACTTGTCTTTTTGTGTAATCGGAAGATGACATATAAAGGAGCTATTCCAGTGTTATTTAGATTTTCAACAAGAACGTTTAATAAGTGTTACTTATGGCACCATAAAATTTAATTTTTTGCTTTAATCGAAATTAAAGATTAATTAATCGTTAATTTTTAAAAAAATTATCGATTAAATTTAAATTAATCGTTAAGTGCGCTACAATATATATAAATATATGTATAATCTTCTCATAGAGATTTACCCTCAATTATGACTGTG
>CALYLW010003120.1:0-16527 GCA_944989445.1 Ampullaceana balthica | reverse complement strand
AAACTCACATGAATTTCTACAGTAATCTCATGTTATTGTTTTGAAGAATAAAACTTTCCACGTAAAATTTTATTAAATTTCAAAGCATCCTTTACTAGCCTGTTCCGTTAGTTTCTCTGTGAGAAGCCTCTGTTAAGCATTTTTGAACACTATACGTTTGTAAATAATTTCGGGCATCTTTGATATAAATTATAAATAAGAAAATAAAAAGATTTCATTGTGACTATCAAAGTTCATGCGTCTGTTCGTGTGTTGAGCTTTTTGTCTGCATCTATCAATTCTTCTATAGATTTAAAAATAACCTCAACATAGCTCCATGGTATATTCACTATTTTGTATCCTGAATTCTGTTTAATGCATTGCTTGAAGAAGCAATTTGATATTCCAAACGAAGTATGGACATTGAAAGGAATGCGCAACAACGTTCTAGTGTACTAAAACAGTTAGAGTTAGAGAGTTCGTTTCAGTAGGAGTATCATGTAAACAAAATTGGTTAAATGAAATGAACTTTTTGTGCGAGATCTGACATTGACATTTAATTTTTTGCGTTTTTCTTTAACTCCTTCATACTTTTCAGCCATGAAGAAATATTAACACACGTTGGGCCTCTGCAGTCCATCATTTTAAGATCATCATTTATTTAAAATCTTTTTAGAAATGTTTTAGAACCTCTTGCAACTTTGCTTTGTTCTTTATTAATAGTTCATTCTTTTTATCCAATCTATGATTCTTTCCAATTGCACCAAAAAAATGTTAATGTTGAGTACTTGTTCATGAGTGGCTACTTTTGTGTTTGTGTGTGTCAAGTTTTAATTCCATTAGATTAGCAATTTTATTCATTATTTTTTATTTATTCCACAAAATAAAAACATTAACATGAAAATAATTTTGCTTTGAAAGAAAAGACAATATAACTACGCCAACAACTTTGTTCCAGTAATTTACCTACGTTAAAATCTATTAAATGTACCAGCACATAATTGTCATGTTGGTACACTACTTCACCCCCAATGTTTTTCAGCTCAGTGGCATTAGTTTTAGAAGTCTTTAGATTAATAAAAGAATATGAGTTTGAAATTTTGGCATTAGAAACGTCTACGTATTTTAATATAGTTTCTTCCTTTGTTTTTTATTTTATTTTGTTAAACTTTATTATAATGTTATCTATTTTTAGAAGCTAATTAACAAGTGGAATTTTCCACCAGCCCCCCTCCCCAACAATGTGCCGTTCGGAGAATTCGATTCGCTCATGTTTCAAATTGATAGGGTACAGTAAGATTTGCTTTTACAACAGGAAAAACTTTCAAATTTTAAGAACCAATTAAGTTGATACCACATCAAGCTGTGTTTTTTCAAAACAGTAGCATTAGTATCAGAAGAATTTAAGAAGTTCTGGCAGTTGAAACGTTCACACGCTTGATGATATTTCCTTTATTTCTTTTATTAATTTCTTATTTGGCTGTTATTTTATTTCCATTAAAAACTCCACGTTCTTATAAAATCTTCATTGCTAGAAATTATATTTAAAAACTAATAGGAATTTGCCGCCCCTGGCAAAGTGACGCCCGGGCAGTCGCCCCCTGCCCCCTCGCTACGCCACTTTATTTAATTACTGTATTTAATATAAATAGTGTAAGTTAAAATAATGTATTGCTGGCCGTTTTCTGATTAAGATTTAACGAAGAGATCACCTACTAATGGAGTTAGTAATGTTTCTTCTTCCTCTTGGAGACTTCTATGTCCACATAACAACTTGATTAAGGCTTGACAGCTATCCAAGATTTTATGTTTTTGATTTTTTCATTATTTCTATCAACTATTTCTTTATATTCTTATTTTCTTTTTTCAACACTATTAAATTTTTTATTTTTATTTATTCATATTCAATCCAATAATTATTTATTATTATATTTTCTTATTCAACCAATCATTTATTTTTTTATTATTTATAATCTATTCCACTAATTTATTCATTTATATTTATATTCAATCCAATATGTATTAATATTACAAAAACTCTTATTCAAACCCACTATTTATTATATAATAATTTTTCTTATTCTAACCAATAATTTATAATTTTTTCAATTATTCATCTTCAAACCACTCTTATTAAATAAATAATTACATATTCAATCCAATCAAAACTAATATCTAATTTCATATTCAAACCCATCATAATCATTAACTTAAATCCATTTTTCACACCCACTAAAAAATTAATTTTATAAATTCATATTCAAACCACTCATTAAATCTTTAACTTTTTTACATTTTCAACCAATATACATTTAATAATATAAATTCATATTACACACCACTAATAATTAACTTTATAAATTCATATCACATTTTACCTCACTTTCTATCTGAGAGAGGAGGTAGACTCTCTTCCTCGCGCGCACAAAACATCATCATTACTAAATAATCAAATTCATATTACACCCTTAACCAACACCCCCCCCCATATACCATTCCACACATTCTATTTTATTACCCCCCCACCCCCCCTCTCTCGCTAGTTTCCCCCCCCTGCGTAGGCGAGAGCAGCTGTGTCGCACTCCGCTCCGCGCACCTCACCCTCACACACCGCTCGCGCTACTCACCAGCGACTCTCGACCCTCCATTCATCCACGTCACACCAATCTATTTGTTATTATTTATTTATAACTCCACCACCATGACCATCAGACCCAGCTCATCCGCTCATTTTCCCACTTATAACCCCTTCACTAAACCCAGGCCATCCCAAAAGGAGGATATATCTACATAGAAAGACCACACTGCCTCGCTAGTATTCCGCTGGGATTCAAATAATCATTATCCCGCTTTCTCCCACACAACCAGACTCGAATACAGTTGTATAGCAAACCACAAATGTGTACAACTTTTTCTTAGTAAATAACCCCATCTGTGTGTGTGTGACCACACAGAATCCCTAAAACTCAAACAAACTGCAGATTCAGCAAAACTATATATGAGATCACATATAGCAGACTAGTATATATTTTGTGTTGTATAGAGAATGTATTGGCATGCCTCTCCTTTTAATTCCACCCCTTCCACTGCCGCCGCTCTTCCCCTACCATTGTCTTCTTTAATGTGAAAAAAATACAGGTCGTAATAACGGAAACAGAGCTCCCTCTCCCCCCCCCCACACACACACAACCAATGTCCTTGAATCGGTCGACCCGACTGACACCAGAGATAGTGTGAGATTACAAAAACATTGAAATCCTAATAGTTGCTGTTTTTTTTTCTATGCACTTAAAACGAGAGTTGAATTTTAAAGTTTATTTACAAAAATAATGGAGTTATCGAAGATGGTTTAGTTTCTAAAGACAAAATGTACACCATTGGCGTAGCTAGGATTTGTAAGGCTTTGGGGGCTCCCCTAGCTACGCCACTGATGTACACCCTGCCTCCCCTAGCTACGCCACTGATGTACACCCTGCCTCCCCTAGCTACGCCACTGATGTACACCCTACCTCCCCTAGCTACGCCACTGATGTACACCCTACCTCCCCTAGCTACGCCACTGATGTACACCCTGCCTCCCCTAGCTACGCCACTGATGTACACCCTACCTCCCCTAGCTACGCCACTGATGTACACCCTACCTCCCCTAGCTACGCCACTGATGTACACCCTACCTCCCCTAGCTACGCCACTGATGTACACCCTACCTCCCCTAGCTACGCCACTGATGTACACCCTACCTCCCCTAGCTACGCCACTGATGTACACCCTACCTCCCCTAGCTACGCCACTGATGTACACCCTACCTCCCCTAGCTACGCCACTGATGTACACCCTACCTCCCCTAGCTACGCCCCTGATGTACACCCTACCTCCCCTAGCTACGCCACTGATGTACACCCTACCTCCCCTAGCTACGCCACTGATGTACACCCTGCCTCCCCTAGCTACGCCACTGATGTACACCCTACCTCCCCTAGCTACGCCACTGATGTACACCCTGCCTCCCCTAGCTACGCCACTGATGTACACCCTGCCTCCCCTAGCTACGCCACTGATGTACACCCTGCCTCCCCTAGCTACGCCACTGATGTACACCCTGCCTCCCCTAGCTACGCCACTGATGTACACCCTGCCTCCCCTAGCTACGCCACTGATGTACACCCTGCCTCCCCTAGCTACGCCACTGATGTACACCCTGCCTCCCCTAGCTACGCCACTGATGTACACCCTGCCTCCCCTAGCTACGCCCACTGATGTACACCCTACCTCCCCTAGCTACGCCACTGATGTACACCCTACCTCCCCTAGCTACGCCACTGATGTACACCCTACCTCCCCTAGCTACGCCACTGATGTACACCCTACCTCCCCTAGCTACGCCACTGATGTACACCCTGCCTCCCCTAGCTACGCCACTGATGTACACCCTGCCTCCCCTAGCTACGCCACTGATGTACACCCTGCCTCCCCTAGCTACGCCACTGATGTACACCCTGCCTCCCCTAGCTACGCCACTGATGTACACCCTGCCTCCCCTAGCTACGCCACTGATGTACACCCTGCCTCCCCTAGCTACGCCACTGATGTACACCCTGCCTCCCCTAGCTACGCCACTGATGTACACCCTGCCTCCCCTAGCTACGCCACTGATGTACACCCTGCCTCCCCTAGCTACGCCACTGATGTACACCCTGCCTCCCCTAGCTACGCCACTGATGTACACCCTACCTCCCCATCAGCTGCAGCCCCGGGGTTAGGGTCCTACGGCTCAAAAATGGCAACACTGGAGTAGGGTCAAACTCTTGCACAGTTCAAAGGTCAGTCACCTACGACATTACAGCACCGTGTAGGGATATCAGTCCATTAAAAATTTTAAAAAAATACAAACGCACACACACACACAATTTGAAAAATACCCATCTGTGCCGGGACACCCACCTTTCAAAGTATCGGCGTACCTAGGAAATGATGGCGCGGGGGATGAGTTGCTTAAAGAAGTTACTTTGATTGAACATTATATAAAGTCATTGTGGTTGTGTTTGTGTGTGTGTATGCGAAACTTTCCTTGTCCAACACATGTGTGCACTTACACGTTTTAATTTGAATGTATTCGAGAGTCAAGACAAGGATGTTATTTTAAGCACAGAACGCATTATTGATATACCAGTTTGTTTAGAGGTTATTTCTTAAGTTACTCATTAGTTCATGTGTCTCAGGCATCCGTGAACTCAATTCAAACAACAAATTTTGATGTACACTTTATGGACAAATAAGAGGCTGACCTCCCTTGGGGTTAATTGTTATAAGTCATTTTGAGCTTTTGAGCGTTTTGAGTTTTTAAGTTTTGCGGTTTTGGGGTTTTGAGCTTTTTAGGTTTTGAAGTTTTGAGGTTTTTGGGGTTTTTGAGGCTGTGGGGTATAACAAAAAGATTGCCTTAAAATCACATCCTTGCTTTAAACAAAACAAAATTTAACCTCAGTCGAACTTAAAATACGTCACATCTATTTAATCAATTCAGAGTAGATTTTGTTTAGAAGCATGTGCAAAAGACGTCGAGAAAATTTTGAAAAGAAAAGTATTTACGAGTATTGTTTTGAAAAAAACAACAAGTGTTTTAGTTTGAAATGAAAATTTTATGCGGAAACCCCCTCCCTTCCCCTCCCATTAAAGTCCCCCCATCCGGCCATTAAAATATCTTTCCCTTTGTGATCCTTCTTTGTTGTATCGGGGGGGGGGACTTCGATTACAGAGAAGGGCATTGCTATAAATCTTACGGAGGTTAGCTCACCCTTTCTATTAAAGGCAGTTTAACTTTGTTGGGGGGGGGGATTGGATGGTTCTCATGAAACCAGGAATGTGGAAACCGAAGATTAATCATTCAATTAGAAGGGGCAAACAACAGCTTGGAACACTCAGTCCAAGTTTAGAAATTATGAAAGGGGACTGGAGGGTGTATTAATCAATACCAACTCAAGGTGTGTTCTTTTATTATAGTTAAAAACGGCAAGCTGCTAACAATTGAATGACGTGAGAATCTCGTCGGTCCGCATCACGGCGTCTGTAGGTGGCAAGCGAAGATCGACATTAATAACTTTGTTAAACTAAACTCACATTTCTGTTAATTGACTGGGTTGAATTTTCCCAAAGCCGATGCCTTGCTCAGCAACAGAGGCGTCACTAAGGGGGGGGGAGGGGGTTGCGGATCGAACCGGGTGACAACGTCACAAGGGGCGACACCAAAATGTCAAATAATGTATGTTCCCGTTATTTGGCACTGGCAGACTCGGAGGAGGTGCTTTGGGGTAAGTCGAGAGGGGGTGACACCATGAGCTACCGCACTGCGTGACACCAACCCTAGTGGCGCCACTGCTCAGCACACAGCAATGTTGTGTCTTCATAGAAATTTTGAAGGGACATTATGGGCGTGTACTTTTGTGTGTCTTTCTTTAAGCACATTTATCACGTTCTTCAAGACGAAATGAAAACAGGAAGAATTTTTAAAATAATGGCATGTTTTAAATATATATTTCATTGTTTAAAATAAAGTGTAAATTAGCAAACCAATTTATAATTTTAAAAAATTTTAAAGAACTAATTTACAATATTAACCTATTTGTTACAGATGGTTCTTCTATACAGAAGATAGCTGAGCCCTACGCTTATCCATGTCCTATGAGTAGTCTAGCATTTCCTAGAGTTATAAATGTTCATAGAATGTTGGTTTTCCTGGTTTCATCAGACGGGAGATCGAGAATTGGAATGGATTTCTTTTTTGCATACGGAATATAATTATTTTTTTTTAATTCCAATTTTTGGATAACATAATAATAATAATAATAATAATAATAAATTGATAATTTTTATAGCGCTGTACCCCAGCAAGGACCCGGGCTCACAGCGCTTTACATGGAGATCATAACATACATATAATAATTAAATAACCATTCATACCATAATAACAACAGAAAGGACAGTACATTACACATAAGCTACGCTAATCATTAAAAGAAATTTGGTTCATTAATTTTGTAAATACATTTTGAAAAGATGCGTCTTAAGTTCAGTCTTGATGGTTTTAGTCGTTGGAATACTACGTATGTGTAATGGTAGAGAATTCCATTGTTTGGCTGCACAAAAAGAGAATGACCTTTTGCCAAAAGTTTTAGTAATATACCGTATGTGATCTATTAAAAATACAATCAATGCTATTAGAAAGAGCACATTTTAATTATTTTTATTCATAAACATTAAGGGAAAATATATGATAACTTCATAAGCTATACTATAGAAAAAATATATGATAACTTCATAAGCTATACTATAGAAAAAATATATGATAACTTCATAAGCTATACTATAGAAAAAATAGATGATAACTTCATAAGCTATACTATAGAAAAAATAGATGATAACTTCATAAGCTATACTATAGAAAAAATAGATGATAACTTCATAAGCTATACTATAGAAAAAATAGATGATAACTTCATAAGCTATACTATAGAAAAAATAGATGATAACTTCATAAGCTATACTATAGAAAAAATAGATGATAACTTCATAAGCTATACTATAGAAAAAATAGATGATAACTTCATAAGCTATACTATAGAAAAAATAGATGATAACTTCATAAGCTATACTATAGAAAAAATAGATGATAACTTCATAAGCTATACTATAGAAAAAATAGATGATGTGTAAGTGAAGTAGAGGTAATTTATTTAAGGGTCGATGACTCACAAGAAATGTTTTCTCTAAAAGCCCTGGTAAGACCACCACCTCACATCCCCCACCCCGCCCGCCTACCATCGCCGTTGTCCTTAGGCGCCCTTTAACACAGACGTTCAAACGTGTAGATTGTCCATGACAGTCTCGTTATTTTTATTTTTTTTAAGGATTGAACATCACGTGCCCATTAAGGTGTCTCCCGGATAATTTATTGCCTGAGGACCCCAACAAATTCGTGCTACGACGTTAATAGAAATCGTCAGGAAATAACAGAGACGCTCTCTTGAACTGAGCTTGGCACAGCCTGAGTTTTAAACGCCTGGTTATAAGGTTTGGCATAAGGAATAAATGGTTTGTCCACTCGGTTGTTGGGCGATGTATTGCTCATTGTAGTGTTCTACAGAGCGGCTGGGGGCATGTCTTGGTCGGCGTAATACTTGACTCAGTTGTTTCGGGCATGTACTGTTCTACAAACGTCTCTGCAAATTTATTTTGGGTATTTCTTGGTCAGCGTAGTACTTGTCTCAGTTGTTTCGGGCATGTATTGATCTACTATCTTCTCTGCACATTTATTTTGTTTGTGTCTTGGTCATAGCGTACTGGGTTATTAGGCGCAAGTTGTTGATTTAAAGAACTACTGTATTTGATGGTACATGGTTTTAGTTTGGGACCGTCCATAAATGACGTCACGCATCTCGGGGAGGGGGGCGTGGGGGAGGGTGTCACTAATTTGTGACGTTGCGTGACCCGGGGGGGTATTTAAAAATGTCTTGTCACATCAAAACGCGCTACTTTAAAAAAAAACACAGTTACACTTAAATATATGATTACTTTGAATTTATTTAATGACGTTTTCAGTGGCTTCACGCATGTTATGATATTATAGTTCAGCCGCACAATAAATATATGCTTAAATGACAAACAAGTGATTTGAAACATGCCTATTTTCAATTAGAACATGGGACTTTTAAGGGGGGTGGGTGTTACCAGAGCTTTGTGTCGTCATATTGAAAGGGGGGATCTAAGTTTCTGTGACAAAGAAATTGGCCAAAATCACGTGACGTCATTTATGGACGGCCCCTTATGGGACTACTAAGTCATATGAGCTTAGTGTTTCTCCTTACCAATATCATTAGATTCCTATTGTGTAGCAGATACTGAATTACAAAAATGCCTTAAATTAAACATAACATTTCCTAATATCTTTCCCACCTAATACATTCCCAGCACCCCCCCTCCCCATTTTTACACACACGGACACGGCAGACGTACAAATAGCATAACTCAACACGTGTGCTACAAGCCTGCACGCTTTTTCCAAGTTCCTTTTCATTTTCCTTCTTCACTTGTTTCTTGTTTTGATTTAATTCAATTTTACATTTCTACATTATTTACACAGGGAAATTCCTGTAACCTGTAAAGATACAAAATGGTTCCTCTCATGGACTGTCAATCAATCGCTGTAGGAGGGAATTTTCTCCTAAATTTTATGGAACATAGAACGTGTTTTATGTGACATCTATGTCGACAATAAAATCAACAAATACAATACATGTGTCGCTGGACTTGTGTGCGTCGCTGGACTTGTGTGCGTCGCTGGACTTGTGTGCGTCGCTGGACTTGTGTGCGTCGCTGGACTTGTGTGCGTCGCTGGACTTGTGTGCGTCGCTGGACTTGTGTGCGTCGCTGGACTTGTGTGCGTCGCTGGACTTGTGTGCGTCGCTGGACTTGTGTGCGTCGCTGGACTTGTGTGCGTCGCTGGACTTGTGTGCGTCGCTGGACTTGTGTGCGTCGCTGGACTTGTGTGCGTCGCTGGACTTGTGTGCGTCGCTGGACTTGTGTGCGTCGCTGGACTTGTGTGCGTCGCTGGACTTGTGTGCGTCGCTGGACTTGTGTGCGTCGCTGGACTTGTGTGCGTCGCTGGACTTGTGTGCGTCGCTGGACTTGTGTGCGTCGCTGGACTTGTGTGCGTCGCTGGACTTGTGTGCGTCGCTGGACTTGTGTGCGTCGCTGGACTTGTGTGCGTCGCTGGACTTGTGTGCGTCGCTGGACTTGTGTGCGTCGCTGGACTTGTGTGCGTCGCTGGACTTGTGCGCGTCGCTGGACTTGTGTGCGTCGCTGGACTTGTGTGCGTCGCTGGACTTGTGTGCGTCGCTGGACTTGTGTGCGTCGCTGGACTTGTGTGCGTCGCTGGACTTGTGTGCGTCGCTGGACTTGTGTGCGTCGCTGGACTTGTGTGCGTCGCTGGACTTGTGTGCGTCGCTGGACTTGTGTGCGTCGCTGGACTTGTGTGCGTCGCTGGACTTGTGTGCGTCGCTGGACTTGTGTGCGTCGCTGGACTTGTGTGCGTCGCTGGACTTGTGTGCGTCGCTGGACTTGTGTGCGTCGCTGGACTTGTGTGCGTCGCTGGACTTGTGTGCGTCGCTGGACTTGAGTGCGTCGCTGGACTTGTGTGCGTCGCTGGACTTGTGCGCGTCGCTGGACTTGTGCGCGTCGCTGGACTAGTGCGCGTCGCTGGACTTGTGCGCGTCGCTGGACTTGTGCGCGTCGCTGGACTTGTGCGCGTCGCTGGACTTGTGCGCGTCGCTGGACTTGTGCGCGTCGCTGGACTTGTGCGCGTCGCTGGA
Source organism: Ampullaceana balthica (assembly GCA_944989445.1). Classification (NCBI taxonomy): domain Eukaryota; kingdom Metazoa; phylum Mollusca; class Gastropoda; family Lymnaeidae; genus Ampullaceana; species Ampullaceana balthica. Next base: position 6,187 of record CALYLW010003120.1, on the reverse strand, counting down.
CTTGTGCGCGTCGCTGGACTTGTGCGCGTGGCTGGACTTGTGCGCGTGGCTGGACTTGTGCGCGTGGCTGGACTTGTGCTCGTCGCTGGACTTGTGCTCGTCGCTGGACTTGTGCGTCGCTGGACTTGTGTGCGTCGCTTGACTTGTGTGCGTCGCTGGACTTGAGTGCGTCGCTGGACTTGTGCGCGTCGCTGGACTTGTGCGCGTCGCTGGACTTGTGCGCGTCGCTGGACTTATGTTCGATAAAACAACCCACTCCCAAAAGGGTATAATAAACGGAAAGATACACGCAGCTTTCCTACTGCCCACCATACACTATAGGGTACTGTAGTGATTCCTTCGTCCACTGCTTTACTTAAATCCATGAGATTTATCTCAAGTTTGTAAGACGCGCGGTATGCTCCATGCCGGGGATACAAAACTCGTGCCTGAGCCTCTTGATGCTCGTGTGGCGATATTTTGCAGCCCACCAGTTGACACCAAGGCTTAAAAGCAATGCAACCCGCAGCAAAAACTTTGTGGATTAAAATGTGTACGAAAATGGTAGCTCATCGTTTAAAACCAAACCACGTAACTGGATGAAATCCGACAAATGTTGCTTTCGATTCCCCATCTCACGTTGAGAAGGACGTCAATTTATGTTAGTATCAATCAGTCCTGGTTTTATTTCGCCTTCAGCTGTTAGTATCAGTCTGGGTTTTATTTGGTCTTCAGCTGTTAGTGTCAGTCTGGGTTTTTATTTCGTCTTCAGCTTTTAGTATCAGTCTTGGTTTTATTTGGTTTTATTTGGTCTTCAGCTGTTAGTATCATTCTGGGTTTTATTTCGCCGTCAGCCAGTCACAATGTTGTTTTTTTTAGGGGTTAACATTTTGCAACATTGCTTTTCGTTTGGCTCAATTCTTTGATCCTTTACACAATCAACGAAATACGTCGGTTGCTGCTATTTCCGGTTAAGTATTCCTTCCGCTTCCTGCTCGGTAACGTCTCTTATTTCTTATCTTATCTTATCTTATCTATACAGACGCTCCTTCTATGCAGAAAATTAGTGCTTCTAAATCTATACCCACTGAGCATTCCTCAGTATTGTTTAGCTAAAAGACATTTGACTTCTATATCATTGAGCTGTAAGAAATTTTCCACTAACATACTGTAATAGCTGTGCGATCTTTTACCACCATATTAATTAGAGGTAGAGATATTTTACTATCATTAACTTAACGACTTAGCAGTAAAGATATTTGCAACTATAATTAAAACAAATTTGCATCATGAGCTTGTAATGACTTTCTAAGGAAAGGAAGAGTTGCATACACTTGATATCACAGATACAAACTTGATTTCATTAAGAAAGGTTGAGATAAATTAAAACTTCAGCTATTTTTGTACTAACTAAAGACTGTATACAGTGACATGCTTTTAGTGTGTTTTTTATAATATAAAAACACGAACACTCAACATTTGAATATCTTTTTTTATTATTTTAACTTTCTTGCCCTAAGAGATATCATACGTGAAGTCAATAACTTGAAATATTCCAACACAAGATCATGAAGGATACACACTGTTGATATTTTGTGTAAAGATCATGAAGGCTACACAGTGTTGACATGTTGTGTAAAGATCATGGAGGAGACACACTGTTGACATGCTGTGTAAAGATCATGAGCTGCACTGCCTCAAAGTGTTTGACACAGTTGTTTGTTGTTGTTTTGTTTTTTGCTATGTATTTGAATCAGCACGCCTCACAACATGTGCAGTGAAACCACAAAACAGAGTGGGACAACAATCAGAATATTTACAGCATGAAAGATAACTTGTCCTTGATTCAACAAATGAGGAAAAAATTGGACAGTAAAAAGTCTGGTTTCAAAAACTGAAACAATATAATAATAGATGGCTCAAGAGAAGTGTTTTCCTCAGAAATCTCTAAGTTATTCCGAAGACTAGATGAAATACTTTTAAAAGATTGACTAATTTTCATCTGTAAAACTGAATTTGATAACAACTAGTTGTTGCTAAAGAAATTTTAAAGATAACAGTATACTTTTTTTGTTTTAAATTTAAGGCCGTCTTATAAGTACATTATATGTAGAGATTTTTTTTCCCTTCTTCAATTGTGGAATCAAGATCAAGTATAACTACAGAGTATTTACAAGCACTCAGAGCATAAAGACTAAATAATGGTCAACCATCAGGTAGATCAATAGCAAAATAAAACAGTACGGTTTGGTTACATGGCTGGCAGTAAATGCTGCCTTTTTATTTTAATCTTAACTGCAGTTGATTCCAAATTGTTGTTTTTTGGTTTCTGGCCTTCATTTATTTTTATGTGATTTTCTAATCCAAATTTATGTTTGTTACCCTTTGGATCCACAGTATTATTATCCAAATCATGTTAAATTAGCCAAATCATGTTAAATTAGCCAAATCATGTTAAATTAGCCAAATCATGTTAAATTAGCCAAATCATGTTAAATTAGCCAAAACATGTTAAATTAGCCAAAACATGTTAAATTAGCCAAATCATGTTAAATTAGCCAAATCATGTTAAATTAGCCAAATCATGTTAAATTAGCCAAATCATGTTAAATTAGCCAAATCATGTTAAATTAGCCAAAACATGTTAAATTAGCCAAAACATGTTAAATTAGCCAAATCATGTTAAATTAGCCAAATCATGTTAAATTAGCCAAAACATGTTAAATTAGCCAAATCATGTTAAATTAGCCAAATCATGTTAAATTAGCCAAAACATGTTAAATTAGCCAAAACATGTTAAATTAGCCAAATCATGTTAAATTAGCCAAATCATGTTAAATTAGCCAAATCATGTTAAATTAGCCAAATCATGTTAAATTAGCCAAATCATGTTAAATTAGCCCAAAACATGTTAAATTAGCCAAAACATGTTAAATTAGCCAAATCATGTTAAATTAGCCAAATCATGTTAAATTAGCCAAATCATGTTAAATTAGCCAAATCATGTTAAATTAGCCAAAACATGTTAAATTAGCCAAAACATGTTAAATTAGCCAAAACATGTTAAATTAGCCAAATCATGTTAAATTAGCCCAAATCATGTTAAATTAGCCAAACCATGTTAAATTAGCCAAAACATGTTAAATTAGCCAAAACATGTTAAATTAGCCAAAACATGTTAAATTAGCCAAATCATGTTAAATTAGCCAAATCATGTTAAATTAGCCAAATCATGTTAAATTAGCCAAATCATGTGCAAATTAGCCAAATCATGTTAAATTAGCCAAAACATGTTAAATTAGCCAAATCATGTTAAATTAGCCAAAACATGTTAAATTAGCCAAAACATGTTAAATTAGCCAAATCATGTTAAATTAGCCAAAACATGTTAAATTAGCCAAAACATGTTAAATTAGCCAAATCATGAACAATGCAGAAAAAATTCAACACCTTCCCTAAAAAGAATATGTTTTAGTATAAGGCTGATGGCCAATTTTACTAAGATAATACTTAAGTGGGGGAAACTGTTGAATACAAGAAGCGATTTCTAACACCAGCAACATTGAAAATTGCTCTTTATTAACAGAACTACCTTTTTTTTTAAAATCATTTTACAATTCTGGAAAAAAAAATTAATGGCAACTCGTTCTTTTTTTTCTGTTTTTTTTGGCAGCATCCGAGAAAAAATAGAAATTGACTAAGCAAGCTAGCAAAGATAGACTTCACCGTCATCTTAAATAGGTATTATCAAACAGTGTATTGAAAATGATTTTGAGCAAGACTGAGTTCTGAAGGTTTCAGCTGCAGGCTCATATGGCTAATTTACTTTGATTGGTATTTAAATTTTGTTGTAAAGAACAAGTGTTATACCATCAACAATCAATAACGATTTCCAAAACCAAAAAAACTAAAGGATTCACACTACAATGCTAACACTTATATGATTACATTTAAGATATTTATTTTTATGAATGGCTGAATGAATGAATATTACTAAGACAAGTAGTTAGTAGTTTAAGTATTTCATGAAGGAATGTAGAAAGAAAAAAAAAGTTATATTGTTCTTTTAGCTATTACGACATTTAAAATTTCTTTTACTTGTTGGGGTAAAGTGTGGTGAGGCGGTACTCAGTTAAGAGATTTTTTCTAGACATTTAAGTTTATTGGCAATAAAAAAATTCAAGTAAAAAGCATTACATTTTACAAAAAGAACAAATGAATAAAATAATTTACAAAATAAACTCAAATTTACAAACTAACAAAAAAACTAAACAGTATATCTTAAATATTTTGAAGGCTAAACGGCAATAATAAAAATGCCTAAATTACATAAAGTGACGGCAGCTTGTTATGTTCGATTAACTAAAATTAACACAATTTTATACTTTTGATAATTCTATATGACCGTTTCATTTTAGCAAAGGAAAAGAAATTTTAAAAACAAAAATGAAGTTTCTCTTATCATAATCTGAAAGATGTCATCAAACCTCAAAGGAAACACACACAAAAAAATATTTATGCAAACACAATGAATTTTATTTCAAATTTTTATGTGCGGCTAAGCGCCTGCCCTCTCTGCACTGTCTACGTTTGACGTGGTAGTGCACAAATGATAGAGTTGTACTGAATATGTGGTGCACAAATAACAGAAGTGGGCTCAGAAAGCTGGGAGCAAAAAATTACAGGTCTCAGTGAGACATTTACAGGTCTTAAAAATAAAGATAATATTAAGTATATCAAGGGAAACAAGAGATGTTTTAAAGATATATAGGTATCTGCTCATGACCACAATTTTTAATTTATCATGCTGATTGTTGTTTTTTTAAATTTATCTCTTCCCTTTATGCATATGTCTGTTGCAATTTTTTTTCATTATGAAGGCCAAATATTGCATTATTAAAACATTTGCAGATGAAAAATATCAAGAGAAGTCACAAATTAATTGTTGGGCATTTATAAACATTTTTTGTAATTGTTAACTTTAAGAGGTCCTAAAAGGTAATTAGAAGAGACTGTAATAACAAATAAATACAGATATTATTTGACGCTTCTAAATGTTTCTCTTTCTTATGTGTTTTTAAGAATATCAATGATCGGTAAATTTTACATTTCTCACTAGGTTAAGAGACACAAAAAATCATTCCTCAAAGGTAAAATTGTTTTCTCTGCATCAACCTGTGGACGTTCCTCATTACCGTTAAAGCAGGTCGCAATTTCCCCTCACATGATTTCTGGCTTAGCCGAAGTCCCTGCCGCTTAAAACTGCCGGGGCAATCAGAGTCCAGACGTAGAGGATGATGCAGAGCCAACTGGACGATATCTTGACCCACACAGAGGCCATGTTGGAGTTTAGGTGCTTCACATCAGACGTGGGACTGGGGTGAGACAAAAACAATAATAATAATAAAATGTCATAAACTTTAAGGCCAGATGATGGCGAGCATGACTGTGAAAATACATAATAAATATCCAAGTAACAAGGAAGTTGAAAAAACAATACTAATAATAACTCGTATAAATTTAACAACATCTAAACTAAATGACATTGTAAATAAAACCCAATTATTGTTTACCTTGATTTTTTTTTAGCCTGAATAAAATGTAAGTTTTGATTTCGTAATTTTCCCATGGGAAAAGAATGGGACATTAAGTAATTACAGTTAAGGGCAGCAACAAAAATTGGTGGTGCCTTTCTGATTGGGATTCTTAGAAAGTGTGTCATATGGTCTATGCCCACTTGCCACTTGTAGTATTGGCCCATATGACAGCCGCTCAATCTTCAATATTTAAAGGGTCTATGCCCACGTGCAGTATTGACCCATATGACAGCCACTCTCTCTTTAATATTTAAAGGGTCTATGCCCACTTGTAGTGTCATTTGCACGGCATCTACTTATCTCCTTAATATTTAAAGAGTCTGCACACAATTGCTATGTCGATCCATATGACAAATGCCGTCAATTTAGTATTTAAAGAGCTTATGCCCCATTCATAGTCAACCGCTTGATAGGGGCACATGTCAAACACATTTTGCATCCCTCAGACCCCCCCCCTCTCCCACCCCACACTCTTTTACCTGAACCAGTTGGTCAGTGTCATCCACATGATGGGGGCTAATGTCAAACACATTTTGTATCCCTCAGACCCCCCTCCCACCCCACACTCTTTTACCTAAATTAAAACATTTAGTCATTTAAATAATTAAAAA
>CALYLW010003119.1:3081-19634 GCA_944989445.1 Ampullaceana balthica | reverse complement strand
AAATAACAGTAGATGTTTGGCTTGAAAAAAAATCAATCGTTATATTTTAAATAAACACTCTATAAAGAGAGCATATAAAAGTAATATTATTAAATAGAAAATCAATGTTACATATGTTGGTTTTTTTAAGGAGACTTCTTGGCACATATTTTTTAAATGCCCCCTCTCTCAGGGGTGTGACGCACCCATTTGGGAACCCCTGTCGTTGGGCACCTTCATTAAAAAAAAATTACTGCGGATATCTGACGTCATTGAGATCAGACTGAGAAGAGAACATGCAGCCAGTGGCGTAGCAATGGGTTGGCATGGGGCATTTGCCAAGGGCGCCAGCTCAAAGGGGCGCTACTAAATCTCTAATTTTTAAATTTGAATTTAAATAAATACAGTCGGACCTCTCTAAGTCGAAATCAAAAGGACCCGAAAAAATTTTTTCGACTTACAGAGTTTTGAGTTAGGGAAAATGGCGTAATAGGCGCCGATTAATCAAGGACAATGTAGATATTGAGAGGTGGGGGGAACAGCCATACCGGCTAGTAGGCTTGACAGGAAAGAGAAGTGGTGTCTATGTTTCACATGAAAAGAAGCCAACTTGCTTTGCAATTTTTTTATTTTTAAAAAGAGTCAAAGCATACAGCAAAGGGAAGAGAAATAGTTACCACTTACCACTCCTTTTTCTTGTGTTTGTCATTTTTTGTACTCGGAAGGGTCGCTTAATCCCTCGTGGAATTCACTAAGATAAGATTTTACGTCCATTTACTAGGCTCAATGGAACACGTTAATGCAACCAATACATCACCCATCATGCTTGAACGAGAAGCCATTGAGGAGGTGGACAGTTTTGTTTACCTTGGCAGCGTGATAGATAAACATGGTGGTACATATGCTGACGTCAAAATAAGGATCGGAAAAGCAAGAGCCGCCTTCCAGCAACTCAAGAATGTTTGGGTCTCCAACAACTTAGGCAGCAAGTTAAAAGTAAGGATGTTTAACGCTATGGTGAAACCTGTGCTGCTATATGGAGCCGAGACATGGAGAACAGCCGTTAACCTGACCAGAATCCAGTCCTTCATCAACAATTGTCTAAGAAGGATTCTCAGAATTTACTGGCCTGACAAAATCAGCAACCGGGAACTGTGGCAGCGGACAAAACGGAAGCCCATTGAGGAAGAGATTCTTCAGAAGCGGTGGAGGTGGATTGGTCATACACTAACAAAACCTGCTTCTAATACAACAAGGCAAGCCCTGAAATGGAACCCACAGGGTAAGCGGAAAAGAGGCCGTCCAAGTAAAACTTGGCGCCGAGAATTGGAGGCAGACATCAAGAGAATTGGCCATGAATGGAAGATCCTGGAGAAGCTGCCCAGGATAGAGATGCCTGGAGGTCTCTCGTAGGTGGCCTATTCCCTTGGAGGAATCGCAGACGCCGACAATGATCGGTGGATGCCCCTCATGGACGAGAAGGCTCAACAACAACAACGGAACACGTGTTCTGAAATGTCACTCCAGAATAATAACCCAAACGCCTTGGAAAATTCGACTAAGAGAGGTTGAAAGCAAACATCTTGCAGTTAAGGAGATCTAAAATACATTATTCTTATGGAATTTGGCCGGGACCTTACAATTAATTCGATATGGGGAGGTTTTCGACTTAGGGAAATTCGACTTAGCGAGGTCCGACTGTATATAACTTTTATACTCCATAACAAAAAATTGAATAATCATATATATATATTTACGCTCAATTATCGCTGATACCTAACGCTGAGGGACATCACTCTGCTTTTTTTAAAATTTTGCGTTGTAAGCAGTGCTGATTGACTCAAATAGTTATATTTTTGTGCAGTAATTTGGTGCGCTGCTTTCTAAAATTAGTTTAAAAATCGTGTGGTGATTAGCACTGTAAAAATTATTATATAAATGCTTTGTTTAATTTTCAGGAATATTTCGTATTTATCATACCAGGATAAGTTACTTGGGATTTTGACATAAAAAATAAAATTTAAAAAAAAACTATTATAAAATACTTTGTGTACATTAAAGAAATTTTAATATTACGTATTTATCATACAAGGACAAGTTAGTTGGGCTCTTGAAAAAGTGGGCGCCGTAGGAGCCCTTAAAAAAGGGGCGCCGCTGGCGCCACGGCGCCGCAGCAAAAACTAGTTAAATATATTTAAATATATTTCATTTAAACAATAATAATATTTTTTTATTATGTTTGTGGCCTTTCCGGGGCTTCTTATCATAATGTCAATATGATTTTACAGCCTTTCTTTACAAAAGTAAAATCTTACTATCCTCATGCCACTGTCGAGGGAGTAAAGTGGGTGAAGGGATGGAAGGTGTCTCCTCTCACGGGCTTGTGTCGGTATGTCCAAGCAAGTTTGCTCCTTTCATATGAAACATCACCGCCCCTCTTTCCTGTCAAGCCTTCTAGCCACTATGGATGCGACCCCCTTTCTCAATATCAACACTGTCCTTGATTAATCTGCACATATTAAGCTAGTTTCCCAAACTCGAAAACTCAGTAAGTCGAATCCCCCCCCCTTGAGTTCGACTTAGAGAGGTCCGATTGTATTAGCAACACGCCAATACGCCAGCTAATGAAAGTGCTTAGCTGTAGTCGGTGGAGTGTTACTTAAATTTACTTTTTATTGTAAGTTTCTATCGTTATGTATGAGATAATGAGTATGACACATTGATTTTATTTATTATTGTAATACATGATACTTCAAGTCTTGCTCTATTCTTTATTAACGCAACCATATCCCGTTTTATTCACCAATTTATTTGGTATTATTTAGTAAATAATAAACTGCATATAGTATTGTTCCTGTCTTATGCATTTTTTATATTCACTTTGTATGACTGTCACTGTAAGACTACGTAATTATTATCATAAATAAAATAAGAGAAATTCAATTATTTTTTCGAACGAATGAAAAAAATCACAAAGCTAAAATTTGTCAATTTATCAAGGGCGTCAAAAATAAATTATCCAAGGGCGCCATAACCTAGTTACGCCTCTGCGTGCAGCACTCCGTCCAATGCTTTTAGTTTTACGGCGTTTGACGCCAGAGGCAAACAGCGCGTGGAGTTTCAATCCCGATGGTCGTTCATGGCCATGAGTCAAAGACAGTTAACAAAACTCGTGGAATCAGCCCATTAATTGTGGTGTAATCCTCGCGGGGATATCGCGAGGGCAGTCAAACTATAGTCGAATAATCTGATGCTGACGTGAAATTATCCCACAACGAGACAGTTACACGCCACGGGGCTTAAACCACCCTATGGCATCGATTAACCTTGACAAGGTTATCGCTCCCCTGATACATATCAACTCAAGATCGGCCTTTGAGGTAATCGATGTCGTCCGCATATGTCACAACCGCTCGTAAATAGCCCGTTCCGTCCCTTGTATCATTTGTCATGTCGTAAGGCGTGGACGCAAGTGGTGAAATCAAACAGAGAACACGATACTTTCTGGGAGTCTCTCGAATACAACCAGCAGATGTTTTGTGCTTGTCTAAATAATGATGCCGGAAGTGGCGCGCAGGGTTGAAGAAATCGGCTGGTGGTCTGCGGGCTGGTACCGCAAGTTGGATGGTTGCTGCAACAGACTGGAGTGGTCTGTGCTGATGCTTGCTGAGTTTGTATAGTTTGTGCTAAAGTCTTACAGAGAAGGACGGCGATAAAACTTTCAAATAAAATACAAGATACAAACACGAATTTTGGGATTAATAAAATAAATGTAAGATTTATTTGGACTAATTAGCCCATGGGTAAAGCTTTCATTTATTGTTTTAATGACACAATGCATTTATGTATTTCGCTACAGTTTGAGTAGTTTGTTAGATTGGTTGGAGTGGTTTGTGCGTTAGGTTAGAAGGTTGTTGTTTCAGGTTGGAGTGGTTTGTGCGTTAGGTTGGAAGGTTGTTTCAGGTTGGAGTGGTTTGTGCGTTAGGTTGGAAGGTTGTTGTTTTAGGTTGGAGTGGTTGGTGCGTTAGGTTGGAAGGTTGTTGTTTCAGGTTGGAGTGGTTGGTGCCTTAGGTTGGAAGGTTGTTGTTTCAGGTTGGAGTGGTTGGTGCGTTAGGTTGGAAGGTTGTTGTTTTAGGATGGAGTGGTTGGTGCGTTAGGTTAGAAGGTTGTTGTTTCATGTTGGAGTGGTTGGTGCGTTAGGTTGGAAGGTTGTTGTTTCAGGTTGGAGTGGTTGGTGCGTTAGGTTGGAAGGTTGATGTTTCAGGTTGAAGTGGTGGTGGTGCGTTAGGTTGGAAGGTTGTTGTTTCAGGTTGGAGTGGTTGGTGCGTTAGGTTGGAAGGTTGTTTTTTCAGGTTGGAGTGGTTGGTGCGTTAGGTTGGAAGGTTGTTGTTTAAGGTTGGAGTGGTTGGTGCGATAGGTTGGAAGGTTGTTTTTCAGGTTGGAGTGGTTGGTGCGTTAGGTTTGAAGGTTGTTATCAGGTTGGAGTGGTTGGTGCTTTAGGTTGGAAGGTTGTTGATTCAGGTTGGAGTGATTAGTGCTACAGGTATGAGGGGTGGTACTAATATTTTGAGGGGTAGTGCTAATGTTTTAGGAGTGGTGATAAAGTTTTGAGGAGTGGTGATAATGTTTTGATGGGTGGTGCTAATGGTTTGAGGGATGGTGCTAATGGGTATTAGGGGTGCTAATGGATAGATGGGTGGTTTTAATATGGTAAGAGAGGTGATGCTAATGGTTAGAAATGTTGATGCTAATGGTTAGATGGGCTGATTCTACAAGATTGAAGGAGAATGCGACAGGCTGGAGTGGGGAGGCAACAATATTGAAGGTTGAAGCTGCTATTTGAAGCGGGATATACATGTCCGTGGCGTTTCGCTACATGCTGAAGGCAAGGTGCTACATGCTGAAGGCGTGGTGCTATATGCTGGAGAAGTGTTGCTACAGGTTGGAGGAGTAATGTCACAAGGTGTAGAACCGAGTGTTGGAGGAATTATTTCTGAGGTGTGGTGCTTATGATATTTCACGATGGGCTCAATAACATCGTACAGTGCCAAGCACATAATCACAAACTATCAAAGTAATCAAAGTCCATTGCCCATTAAAACATCATCCAGTGACCACACATTTTCTCCTCTCTCTAGAATCTAGAAAAACATCCTGTTCGTCTGTCCACAACATCATCGCGTCTCTTGTAAACAATGTGTACCACCTCTGTCTGATCATATTTCAGGTGGCCTCGTCGGCTTGCAAATTGAATACTCGCCGTAGTTGTAGAATTTCTGTCTCTCCAAATTGGATTTTACCGACTCGTGGCATCTATTTATAGAAAAGATTCTAAAGAGTGGTTGACAATTTTGTCCATCTGTCTTTGAGTTGATGGGAGAATCCACATTTCAAAAAAAGATTTTAAAAACAAATTGGTGATGTTTTCTTTGGTTTGTCTCAGGGTTGGTTACTTCTTGCTACTTTATATGTTATTTGAACAGTTTTGTTGTGGACCTAAAGCTATTGATGGTTTCCCGCATAGTTTGGCAGGCTCTGAAGGCATATTCTTTGCAGTTCCGTAAAAAAGTAGTATTGAAAAACAGAATACTTAATCAAAATCATAGCGAGTCACGAATATTTAAAAATGATAAAATATTATCCAAATCTTTCCTATAGAATAGTTTATGGACACTGCCAGAAATGTTTATTTCTGAATGGTCAGGGCAGGCTAGGTCCACTAAAACTGTCTTGAGCACTTAAATATACAGTTAAACACCAGGCTAGTCGGTGCAAGACGTGTAAAACAAATCAAAGAATTGGACACCGAGGCGCGGACAGTTCCGAGACGTGTCCCATTCCAGAATTTATGGCCAGTGGGTAAAAACCAAATATATTGATGGATGTGTTCGTGTGGAGGAATATGTCTAGCGGCGAGGGTATTATTACTAAGTGTGAATGATTTAGAACAGGATAATTTGTTCTAATCTGATTTTTCACTAACACCAAAATCTTCTAATCTCTCAGCTGATACGTGAATGTCGACTTGAGCCTGAACATTTTGTCTGGAAATAACTTACTTCCCACACAATAGAATAAACCAACAAATACTTTTTATAGCTTAATTACAAGTCGCATTTGGTGTATCATAATGACATCTTCTTTCCAGTTTGACTACCATAATGACATCTTCTTTCCAGTTTGACTACCATAATGACATCTTCTTTCCAGTTTGACTACCATAATGACATCTTCTTTCCAGTTTGACTACCATAATGACATCTTCTTTCCAGTTTGACTACCATAATGACATCTTCTTTCCAGTTTGACTACCATAATGGCATCTTCTTTCCAGTTTGACTACCATAATGACATCTTCTTTCAAGTTTGACTACCATAATGACATCTTCTTTCCAGTTTGACTACCATAATGACATCTTCTTTCCAGTTTGACTACCATAATGACATCTTCTTTCCAGTTTGACTACCATAATGACATCTTCTTTCCAGTTTGACTACCATAATGACATCTTCTTTCCAGTTTGACTACCATAATGGCATCTTCTTTCCAGTTTGACTACCATAATGACATCTTCTTTCAAGTTTGACTACCATAATGACATCTTCTTTCCAGTTTGACTACCATAATGACATCTTCTTTCCAGTTTGACTACCATAATGACATCTTCTTTCCAGTTTGACTACCATAATGACATCTTCTTTCCAGTTTGACTACCATAATGACATCGTCTTTCCAGTTTGACTACCATAATGACATCTTCTTTCCAGTTTGACTACCATAATGGCATCTTCTTTCCAGTTTGACTACCATAATGACATCTTCTTTCCAGTTTGACTACCATAATGACATCTTCTTTCCAGTTTGACTTCCATAATGACATCTTCTTTCCAGTTTGACTACCATAATGACATCTTCTTTCCAGTTTGACTACCATAATGACATCTTCTTTCCAGTTTGACTACCATAATGACATCTTCTTTCCAGTTTGACTACCATAATGACATCTTCTTTCCAGTTTGACTACCATAATGACATCTTCTTTCCAGTTAAACCATGATAGTGACCCTTGTGTTCCACAATATTTACTGCTAGAGTTTAACCATCTTCAGGACACCATGTTTCAAGATTAACAGCGTTGAATTGATATTTTTGTGTGGAAACAAGTAGCCTTCAATAATGACCTTTCACCACAAGTGCCGCTTAGAGGCACCCCCCCCTCCCCCAAACTGTCATGTCAATGCCAAGACGTTTCTCCACACTGTGGTGGAGCCTCTTAAATCTGTGGATATAGGATGACTAATCTACTTAGGACTCCGTAATTTCACATATCTAGTTATTTAGTGCTTAAGAGAGTCAAAAGTAATTTAGAAAAATTGATTTGTTTTAAAATTGACATTAAAAAAAAATGTATATGGAGTATTCAAAGGTTTATTCAGATATAAAGTCAATCTAAACTGAAATTCACCAGCAAAATAAATGGCTGCATAACTCTGCTACAATACCCCTGACACTAAACCGTCGAACACCTCCTGCAAACTAAATGGCTGATCACCTCACTCACACTAAATGGCTGACCACCTCCCTCACACTAAATGGCTGACCACCTCCCTCAGACTAAATGGCTGACCACCTCCCTCACACTAAATGGCTGACCACCTCCCTCAGACTAAATGGCTGACCACCTCCCTCAGACTAAATGGCTGACCACCTCCCTCAGACTAAATGGCTGACCACCTCCCTCACACTAAATGGCTGACCACCTCCCTCAGACTAAATGGCTGACCACCTCCCTCACATTAAATGGCTGACCACCTCCCTCACACTAAATGGCTGAGCACCTCACTCACACTAAATGGCTGACCACCTCCCTCACACTAAATGGCTGTCTACATCAGCTATAACACCCCACACACTAAATAAATGTCCACCTCTGCCTGTTCATTTGGAAACTCCCCCGCAATAAATGGTTTCTCCCTCTGGGATCGTCTCAAGTGGGTGCCTTAAGTCTGCTGCTGACGTCTCACTAGCCCACCCCTCATCTAATAATGCCAACAAAGACTGTTAAAGGAAACAGAAGAACCTTTCGTCTGCTGCCTGGCCGTCTCACTAGCACCAGGGAATTCAACACCAAGTGATACATTTACAATGGTCATTGTGCCGTGAAAAGAAATAAATGACTCGTGTTCAAGGATAAGAAAATAGCTGCGAGGACATGCCAGGTGCTGGTGCGTGTATCTCTGATTTAAAAAAAAATAAAGGTACAAAAATGATTTTTAAAAACCACGTTTTTATAAGTGGACTAAAAAGAAGAAAATAATTTAAAACTTATAAGTTCAAGTACTTCGATTTAATATGACTAAAAACGTGGGGCAGTTGCTTATGAGGTTTAACATATGCGGTTCACTCATTCTCTCACTTATAGATCTCTCTTTGCCTTCTAAATTAGAAATCTTTAATTTTTATACCAAACACCCGCCCCAAGTTTTAATTTAATTTTACGTTACAAGATTTGACGGATACAACATACAACATACAACATACAAACAGTGTGAGTTGAATAAAAGCGTGTAATATAGATAAACTAAAAAGTTCAATAATTGAATAACGGTACATTCTATCAATCTAACATTTTGATACAATGCATTGTCATCCAAGTTCTATCTGTGGTAAAATTTTGAGATCTCTAGGACCATCAGAAGTGGTTTCATTTTACGATGGCAGATTTGAAAAATCTTGTACAGACACACGATGCCACAGGAACGAAAGCGAGTTAATAAAAACGTGGTAAAAACGTGATCTGAAAACGGAGGAAAGTTCCCAGGCTTCATTACTTTGTGTTTACATATTACTACAGTCATCAAATATGGTTAACAGATTACGATGCTGACCAATACATTTTCAGGATGTACAGAGAGATTCCATCAGTAGATTACCAGCCGCAAGTAAAAAATATTTCCACCCACCATGGAACTTGTTGAGGCAGGGGTGTGGAACAATTTACTATGTTACCCCCCTTTTTTTCTAAAAGAACCAGGCTTAGAGATGTTTGTCTTTTTCAACAACACCCATGCGGAAATAGGCCAGGGATCTATGGTCAAGCAGAAGGCAGTGGAGGCGCAGTGGCCCATGATTTTAGTGCCACAAGATTCGTATGACATCCGCAAGTGCTGTCACAACTATATCATGTTTTTTCATCTCGACCTCTCAAGTTTGGGAGTGAAATGAAACAAGAAAGACATGTGTGGAAATAAAATCCATAAATGCGTGTCGTAGTTGTCTTGCTAAGTTTTCTCAGTCTTTTTTCCATCGGCTTAAAAAAATACATTTCTGCGAAAATTGAATTTAAGTGTCGAGATGCACAGGAGAAAATAAGTCACGTTCTTCACTCCAGATTGAAATCCGGTTTTTTCTACTTCTTCTCCTTTTAATGACCCCCCCCCCGCCACCTCCACCTCTGTTTAAATAAGAGGCACTTCTTCTCTTAGGGCTGATCCAATTGCCGGACAATAACGAAACATTTGTCAGTTCCTGGGGTAGGTATAGGAGGGGAAAGGTTGACACTATACGACTTCTCGTCTGCCGGCGATCTGATTGGCTCACGGAGCGCGTGCGTCATTGACATCCGGCTTTAACGATGTGATCGGCTTAAGTTGTTCAAGCCGGCGTGAGAGTTAATGGTTCACGAGAAGACGCTGGTCAAAGTAATTTCTGTGTTTGGGCCGGTCGATCCCAATTAGTTAATTAATTTTTCTTGGTTGAACTGAAGCCGAAGGACACGGCTCATTTCTCGTCGTTGTTAAGGGTTGAAGGTCACTGCCTCAATCTGATGTACGGTATCAGTGTGAGTCAAACATAGGAGGAAGGCAGAGATGCTTCCAGCATCCGAGTCTGATATAGTATTTGCAAGTAAAACAAATTATTGCTTTATTGATAGAATAAAAAAAACGCGTAAAAAAAACCAATTTTTGACTATAAATCCTTTATGTACCAGACATAACTAAAAGAATGTTCATTATAATACGCAGTGCAAGACCATCCAAAAATACAGAATTGCAGTTGTGTCGTAAAACATGTTTAATATAATGCGCACCGATCAGGAATATGTTTATAAAAAGTGTTGTCAATAAAATACGCACCTTATTGCGCGTCAGAAAGGTTATCTAATATATAAAGATGAAAGTTTGTGTGCTTGTTTGTGGGTTTGTTACCAATGGAATTCCACACCGTTGGACCCAGGATGCTGAAAATTTGCATGGGGCTCTCATTCGACCCTAGACAGGTCGTAGGCTATGTTTCAACCCCAGGTGACCACCCCTAGGGTAAGGGGGCTCATAATTCGACCCTAGACAGGTCGTAGGCTATGTTTCAACCACATGTGACCACCCCTAGGGTAAGGGGGCCCATAATCAGAAAATGTAGAGCCAAATAAAGACAAAATTAATTATCATTTCGATATTGAACAGCTTCATGCGTACATTCAAAACGAGTTCATTTTGATGCGTTATTTTTTACAATACTTTATTTTGAGCCGTGCGCTTTCAAAGATCTTTTATTGTCAAATTACGGTGCGCACCTTTTCGTGTACGCATCTTAAATTGAGCAGTGTAATTTTATTATAATAACATTCATATTTGTTTTGGCCTTGCGGTACAAAACAGTGGCCTTTTATACAAATACTTTCTTTATATTATAGATGGGTTAAAACTATTTCATTACATTTGTCACACGATGCATGGTATTTATTTTTAAATTAAGAGTTTTATTATGTTGTTTCTAATGACTCAAATTTTAATTTAAACAAATACTAATTATGTGAGGGTATTTTATGTGGAAAGAAATTTCCCAAGTCAAAAAAAGCTTAATCGTAATTTAGAGGAACTATACGTTTTGTTTTTCTTAAAATTTGTTGCGCGTTCTTTATTAATTTTTCTTGCTTATTTTACTGGCTCAATCCCTTAAACTTACTTATTAAAGTTAATCATCAATGATTATTACATGCATATAAAAGCCTACGACCAATGCTGTGTTTTTTTAAATTACATAAGCTCTATAAATTTACACTTTAAACCTTTCTACCGGACTTATAAACAGAAGTATATTAAACTCAATACAAGTGAACCTAAAAGCAATTAATTAAGTTGGGCGGCGAATTGAATATGCAATGGGCATTACGCTGTAGCGGAATAATAAAAGCCATTTTAAAAATAGATGTTTAGTCAAACATATCATCTTTTTTTTCAATTTCGTAAATAATTTATTTATTTTTCAGAAACTAAATCTGGTGTTTGAAATATAATTACAAACTATGATGTCCCATCGGGAAACATGATCCAAAACATACTTGAATTCATTTTTAAAATTATACCTATCACATAAAAGCCGTAAATTTAAATCGTATAACTAAAATGCTATCTCACTTTGGTGAGACCTGTACTAGAATATGCATCTTCTGTATGGGACCCATCCACCAAAGAAAACATTGATAAACTAGAACAAATTCAAAAAAGAGCTGCCAGATTCATTACTGGAGAATATTCAAAACTGACAAGAATAACACCATTAGTTAAATCATTAAACCTTGAAACACTAGAGGATAGAAGAACCAAGAGTAAAGTAGTAATCATACATAAAGCGATTAACTCTAATTTATAAATACAACACAAAGATAACTTAATACAACCCTCAGATAGACATAAGGATAAAAACACCTTTCTTATTCCCTATGCAAGAACAAACACATACACATTTTCGTTCTTCCCGTCCGGAATTAGGGCGTGGAATGGGTTGCCTGAAGAAACCAGGAAAGCCAACATTTTATCAACATTTGAAACTCTAATAAGAATGCGGGACTAAACACAAACCATAGATAAGCGTAGGGCGCAATAATCTTCTATATAGAAGGAGCATCTGAAACAGATAAGATAAGATAAGATAAGACAAATATATAAAAGAATTATATATCATTTCCATATTAAAACGCTAATTAATAAAGACTATCAAAAAGCATACAATTTATTTTTGGAGCAGTATTTCATTACAAGATTTCATTTTAGCGCTCGCCCTTAAATTAACTTTCATTGACTAAAAATGGTGCGCAAATTATATTGCAAGCTTTTCAAATAAGATTGAGTTAGTTTCTCCTAATTCTGTAGGAAGCTTCATTACATTTACAACATTTATAATTTACTTTAGGGGCCGTCCATAAAGTACGTCACGCTGCAGTGGGGGGGAGGGGGTGTAAGAAAGTGTGACAGTTTGTGACAGGGAGAGGGGGGAGTTTCGGCCATGTGTGACGTCACGGTATTTTACATTAAATTTTAATTATTTTATTAATTAAAAACACAAAAAAATTCGAAAGTGTGACGTACTTTAAGGGGGGGGGAGGGGTCCCAGATTTGTGACATTTGTGACAGGGGGAGGGGGGGAGTTAAAAATGGACGTACTTTATGGACGGCCCCTTATTAACTCTTTAGTATAAGCAGCAATTGCCTTTTAGAGAGAAGGTGGGAGCGTAGTTCCTTAAGTTATAGCTGCTGTTACAAATATTTCATTACTTTGAATAGTTTAACGATGTGGGGTTATAAATATAATTATTTTTTTTTACGTGACGGCAGTTGTCGTCAATAAAAAAAAACAACTGGCAGTTAACTTTATTTACTACCCTTAAAATTGAAAGTGAGTTTCATGAGAAAAGCAATTCTCTACGTGAAATCAACTCATTAGTAATGAACATTAGAAGTTGAATTTTTTTTCCTTATAACAATTTAAAAAATGTCTGATATATATGCATAACATTATAAAAATATATCCACTCTAAATAATTGTGTTTAAAGTTTATAAAGAATGAGAGACTTTCTTAATATTTTTTATTATTTCTCTTGATTAACTTCATTTAGTGCCCTCCCCTTTTCTATACTAATAAAAGCCTAAGCACCCAATCAATAATGGTCCAACTTCCCATTTGAATAAAAGTCTGTAAATTTTCAGACTCATACTTTAATAAATTAAGCACGACTGAACTCTGATCTAAAAGTAATGTTGAGTAAAAATTGCCTTTTCTTATATCAGCTAAATTATTACAGTATAATATTTGACTACTGGATCAATGGATATATCTATACTAAGCTTAAGTTAACATGAACCTGATAACTAATTTGAATTTTTACCACAATGGGAATTGAATATGTCCACTCATTTCTTTCCAGGATTCCAAAATTTTTATTTTTTCAAAAAATGTATATTTTCGTTTCATATACGTTTTTAAGAGAATGGATCAATATTAAATATACTTGGCAAATAAATTATGTAATTTCCAGAAAAAAACAGGGAAAAAAGGGAGCCTGGAAAGACAAAAAGTGAGCTTAATGATATACTTTACAAAATATAATGTCTTATCTGAAAATGGAAATCAACAAAGAATTGAATGCCTTGGTGAAACAGCAACATATCAGATTTTGGAAACAATCGCTAAATGGGACCGTTTTGATGAAGGGAACAAAAGTGAAAAAATTATAAAAATAAGTTTGATGTATTTTAATTTGGTTTTTTATTCATTAATTTTACCTTCTTCCCTTAAGTTCTATCAGCGTATTAAAAGCTACATGAGTTTCATTCCGAATATAATATCTTGATGCGTTGAATTTATAGCAATGAGAAATGTTTGTTTGCCGGATTTTAAATTAAAATAATGTCCTTTTCAAATCGTTTGTTACGTTTCAAAGCTCCATTTATTATTGGGTAAAATGTTCTCAGAATTAGAGAATTACATTTTTCATAAGTATATTTCTGATCAACTGAAAGTGGCATTCCATGAGTAAGCACAACATTTAGTTATATTATAACAAGAAGGCCGAACTTAAATCGTCGCATACACATATATACTTAACATATAGTTATTAGCTTATTTTCAATTACGTATTCAACCTTATAGGGCAGAACACTCCCGCTGCAAAAGCGCGGGTACATTTATAGTTCAATATAATACACACCTTGACACTCAAAAAATAACATGATACATAGGAATAAATTTAATAATCTAAAAAATCAATAATTTAATTACGAAACATGCAATCGATCTGAAATTTTGATACATTGTTTTTATCATCGGTACAAAACTGCCTGCAAATTTTCAGCTCGCTAGCTTACGAGGAAGTGGGTTTAAAATTGATCAAATGTTTTGGCGACAAGCAAGCAATCAAGGGTTCAAACAAACAACCAGACACCAGAGGCGTCACTAGGGTTGGTGTCACCCGGGGCGGTAGCTCATGGTGTCACCCCTTCACAACTGAAGGGGCCGTCCATAAATGACGTCACGCGAGGATGCCGATTTTTAACCCACCATCCCCCAGCTTCATACTTATACCCCCACCCCTTTTCACGATATGACGTCACAAAGCTTTGACACCCACCAACACCCCTCAAGCCGTATTTTCTAAATAAAAATTAGCATCTTGCAAATTATTGTTTTGTCATTTAAGTATGTATTTAGGGTAAGTATGCGCTCTGATGTCGTAACACGCGTGAAGCCATCGAAAACGTCATTAAATAAACGGTAAACAATCAAATATTTAAGTGGAACTTTTATTTAAAGTTGCGCTTTTTTTATTTGACGTCACATTTTTTAACCCCACCCCTTCGTCACACATCGTCACCGATGCGTGACCCCCACACCCTATGACGGATTAAAAGGGGGGTGCTGAACGGGCTAATGCCAGAAGCCACCAATAATTTAAGATACTCCAAACTTATTATAGTGTATAATAAAGATGCAGGCAAATATTTGTATGAATTCCTGAAAATGCCTTCGACATTCATACGGCAATGCTGCAAATATGAGTAGGAAGTATAACGGAAACCAGGCTATTCTTCGTGAGAAGTGCAGTGTTGCTCATTATGTGCCATGCACAGCTCATTCCCTTAATTTGGTTGGGAAAAGTGCAGCAGGTTGTCCTGATGCAGTCAGATTTTTTGCCTTCTGCAAAATCTTTATACCCGGCTTGTTGCATCTACTCATCGTTGACATGTACTTCAAAAACACATGAAATTGATACATGTTAACAAAGCCTTGTGTGACACAAGATGGTCAGCCTGACATGATGCAGTAAGGTCTGTTAATAACTCATACCATGAGGATATCGCAGCACTGGAAGAATTAGCAACAAACGAAAATTAGCCTCGTGACTGTCTACTTGAAGCAGAAGGATTTCTAAAAGAACTTGAACGACTGGAAGTCGCTATTTTACTTGAAATTCGGGAAACAATTTTAGAAAGGAAGTCACTCATTGAGTTTGTTAAAAGACAGCATTCTTAATTTGATTCCTATGAAGACAAAGGAAAGGACAAGTCCGTGGTAAAAAAGAGTATAACAATCTTCAATGCTATCCACACAAAAAAGAGAGAAATAAAACAAACCCGTCAAAAAAAGGTCGTCAGTTTGATAAAGGGACATCACCAAAACAGTATTCTCCCCGAGACAAAAGTTTCAAGGTTGAGGTATTTCTGGTAATCATTGACAAACTTTCTTGAGCCCTACAACATCGATTAGGCCCATATAAAGACATCCATGAGAAATTTGGCTTTCTTACAAACCTTTCTGAACTCAGCAATTTCGCCATCCGATGGGCAGCAGCCAAGATAATGGAAGAATATTCAAGTGATTTCAAAGACTGCTTATCTTCAGAATTAGTCCAATTTTCAAAACTCTCTAAAAAAGTTACTGTCCAGGCTCAGGGTAAGGAAGAGGAAGTACCCCAATGCCAAACTCAAAACACGTGCACAGAGCTAAACATTTTGCTGCTTTTGAATGAGCTAAATTTCACACAGCTCTTTACAAATGTACACATCGCACTTCTCATCTATCTCTCAATGATGGCATCAAACTGCAACTGAGAGCAATCCTTTTCAAAGTTTGAAAAGAATACAAAATGAGTTAGAATGTGCATGGGACAACAAAGACTGAATATGCTCTCTCTAATGAGCATTGAAAAGGAACTTACTTGTAAGCTTTCTTAGCTTTACTGACTTTGATTGATAACTTCACCATGAGAAAAATTCGCAAACTAAAGTTTTAGGTTCAAATAATGATAATACCTATGTTCAATAATTTTTTTATTTCAACTAGAGAAAAACAATTCTTTACCACATGAAAAAAATGTTTTTAAAATACGGAATAACGCGTAATATTATTCTTGATGGGGGAGCGCGTTCGTAACCACGAAACAGCGTATGTGTGGAGGGGACCGTCGTAACCGGGGACTACCTGTATATAAACATGGCATAATCACGCCTTTAATAAAATAAATATAAACAAAATATTAACTCAAAGACAATGAATTCATAATTTTTGTCTAGAAAAAAAACTCATCAAAGAAAACCAATCTTTTGATTTTATATATAATGATAAAAATTGTATCCCCCCACACCCCACTGTGGTGGGGGAGTCGTGAGGTGTGATTCATCCATGGTGTCAGTGTGTCAAAGCCAAATAGCTTTATATCTTTTAAACACATAAGACACTGCTCTTTCATGTCCAGCCTTTTGTAAGATCTCTCAGCTGCGACGTTTCTTTTCTTTT
>CALYLW010003118.1:0-16556 GCA_944989445.1 Ampullaceana balthica | reverse complement strand
GAAAATTTATCTCATTAACTTTATATTTTATTGTGCGAGTTTAATATGTTTAGAAAATTTTGATCAATTTCATCTCTTATAACAAATGTCAAACCATCAAATTCATGTAGTAAAAAAATATAGTGTCATGCCTCCATGTCGATTAATCATATTATTTTCTTATTTGGAATCAATTCAGAACTGACTATATATTTTATTAACATTCAAAAAGTCTCTTGCAGTAGATAAGAAAGGTTTCCCGGCTTGAGAGGAATTCCTAGGATTATCTACCCTAGTTTATGAAACCCACATAAAATACAGAACATTAAAAGAGGTGCATTGGACTGAAGTTTTTTCTCCCACCAGACCCTCTACATTGGACTGAAGTCTTTCTACCACCAGACCCTCCCCCAATGGACTGAAGTCTTTCTCCCACCAGACCCTCTCCCCCCCACCCACCCCGGAAAATGAAATAAATTGCAGCCTCCTTTACTCCTTCACCATCCCCTCTCCCTACTTTAGAGCCTGGGAATCCCCGACTTTAGTCGTTGTAATAAATAATTAAACGTTGTTAATTTAACCAACTTACTCCCATTTAAAACAAATCCCATAATTCCGTCAATAGATTTTATAGATAAAACACATGACGTCACGTTGTCTTTAATTATTTCTACCCCTTTTACGCCACCACCCCCCTCCCAAAAAAGGGGGGAAAAAGGGGGGGGTAAATGTATAAAATTGACAAAAATGTATAGATCACACATCATATAAATTTGAAAGACTCAGTGGTATGGTAACAGTGCAATAGGTTATGAGCTACGGAAATGTTGAAGGCAACAAAAAAAGGTGGAGTCCTTGGCAAATATCGGGGCGGCCAACCCCAACCAGGTATCCCAGTCACTTATCGCGGGGTAAAAACCTGGCTTGCATACCTCTTTAGGAACAAGTGCTACCATAAGTGCTACCAGACAGCACGACAGTCAGGGGGTATATCCCAACATACCTAGGCAATGACGTACAGACCAATGGTGAAAACTGAGTCGAAAACGTAAGTAGTGTGGCGACTCAAAGGAGAACGGAGCACTGTCCCAACAACTAGTACTTCAACAGACTGAACTACAACAGGGAATCGAACTGCCGGTGTCACGAACTCACGAAATAAAGTCTCCCTCTGAGAGTTTATTTTAAAACAAAGTCTCGCTTTGTTTTTCAATAAAGTGTCCTGGGTTAAAAAAAAACGCAACTTAATTATATTAAATCATAAATTAATTATGGTTGTATTAACGTTTATGTCTCAGCATATATATTGCATTTGTGCTACATATTAGTATTAGAAATTCAACAATTATTAGCTTAGCCAGCGGCGTAATAAGTTGAGGGCAAAGGGGGTGTTTATTATTGAAAGCTACATTTTTAGGGTTGGATAACTGCATGGCGTTAATTCAAAAATAACAAAAAACTGAAAAACATAGATGATCAAATAAACAGGTGCGATTATAATTACAATAATAATTATTCTCCATTATTTTATTTTTAGTGATACATTACATTGAAAGTGTGATAGGGCAGTGGCGTAGCTAGGGGGGCGGTGGGGGCGGTCCGCCCCGGGCGGCACTCATTTAGGGGCGGCATTTGTGGGCATTTGAAAAGTACAAACATTTCCGACAACCGCCCTTTTTCTTTTGAAGGGGGAAAACCAAGGTGAAACAAAAATATTCGTAATTCCGAGTCTTAATTAACGGATTCGCACAACATTTGTTTGATTACATAGTGGATATTATAACTAACGCAAAACCGTTCAAAAATTTTTAATCGCTCAAAAAACGTATCCATTTGTTTGGAAAACTAAGCGGTATAAGTCACAGATGACGCTTTTATAAGAAAACTACCCAAAAAACACATCACCGCTGGGCCGAATAATGTGTGCTATTAATATCGCCTCGACAGTTTTTACGTGGAATTTCGACATTCGCAGAATGATGCGCGAACAAGTACCTACAAGGCATGGTGGTTCAAATATTGTGTTTAACTTGCAAGTAGTAATTTATATTACTGATTCAGTTTTCAGTAAATTATTGTAAGGTAAGTTATTAAAAATTAAATTTATTTTGTTTTTATTGCATTAAAGTAGCACAAATAATTTGTGTTTTTCATTAAAATACGGTTATTCATTAAGCATGTTACGCCTATCCATATTAAATTAATAGTAATGTGTAAATAATTTGAATTCGTCTATTTTATGGAAAATTATTAAGATTTATGACAAGAATATGTAAATATTCAAATTTCTCCGTTAATAAACACCACAACAGGCATAATAATTTCGAAAAAGACATACTTTAAACTTTCAAGCGTCTTGGAAAAATTGACATCTGAAGAAGTAACTAGGAAAACGAGATCAGATGCTGGAATTTTACTCAATTTAATGCAATCTTTTTCTCTTCTATGTTATCTAATTTATGGGAACCCGTCATTTTTTAAATTAATGCAAAGCCATTGCATGGAACAAAGAGATGTGCTAATACAAAATGCTGTTATATCAGCCAAACAATTTGTGAAGAGATGGAGATATCAACTGAACGCCTAGTTAGAAGGAGAAAAAATATGAGTAGGGAAAATTCAGAAGACGTGGTTCTATCTTTAGAACAAGAAGTACAACGAGAAATTTTTTTATCCATGGATGGAATTATAAAAAAATAAAATAACGCTTTGATGAGTTGCATGTCCTTGCAAGAAAATATTCGTATATAATACCATGTAACCTACTAAATGAAGCATTTGAACATCAAATAAATTACTTTATTGACATTGACAGTTCAATATTGAAAGAAAAAAGATCCAGGTTTTTATGACTGTACCTACACTACAAGAAGAGGCATTATGTTAGAAAAACGGGGGGAGAAAGGCACCCTTGATCTATTAAAATTTATTCAACAGTATAGATTGGAAAATTCTGTACCCAACATTGTAATTTTGTTATGAATTTTTTCAACTATTGCTATCAGTGTCGCTAGTTGTGAAAGGAGCTGCTCCAAACTGAAGTTGATAAAAATTATCTTCGTTCCACAATGAGCGATTAAAGACAACAAAATCTTGCAATACTGTCCATAGAACAAGATATTACAAATAATTTTAATTTTGATAGCATAATACACGATTTTTTCTATTATGAAAGTTAGGAAAGTAAATGTATAAATATGTTTACATACTAATGTTACTAATGTATACAATTTCTTTGTTTGTAAAAAAAAATCATTTATTTATAAATAAAAATAAAAGAATAGTAATTGGTAATGTTTTTTTTTGGGTGTTAATTTGGAATATGTTTTGTCTCATGCCTGCGACCTCAGTAACTTTCTTGTGGCCTTTAAAACAAGTATCTTGTATTTTTATAAATGTGTATTTTTAGGTATATAATCTTATGCGGCCTCTTTTATTACTGCTTACATAAATATGGCATGCAATGGTAAACATGTTCCCCACCTTTACTTCGTTTCAATTTTAATTATTTACTCATGTTTATTAATTTTTAAAAACCATAATATAATCGACTAAGTGGCCGTCCATAAATGAAGCACGCTATTTTGGCTGATTTTCACCCCCTTTCCCCTCGTCACACGTCGTCACAAAAACTTAAACCCCTTCTTCAATAAGACGCCACAAAGCTTTGACCCCACCCCACCCCCCACCCCCAATGAAAGCCGTAATTTTCTGGTGGTCCCCGGATGATTCGACCCCGGACGGTTTGACCCTGCCAGTTCGACCACATGACGGTTCGACCCCAGGACGTTTCGACCCCGGTCGGTTCGACCACGGATGGTTCGACCCCGGACGATTCGACCCCGGGCGATTCGACCCCGGACAGTTCGACCACAGGACGTTTCGACCCCAGGGTGTTTCGACCCCGGACGTTTCGACCCTCTCGTTTCGACCTCAGAGGAATGACGCATTGATCACAATAATGAATTCGCGTTGAATATTGACTGGTTGTCAATAACAATTTCAAACTGTATTTAATTTTTAATGGATAATAATTTTAAGCTAAATTATTTTTAGTAAATGGATAACATGTAAAATGTTTATACCAAAAATTACTTTTAAAAATAATAATTTTTAAAAAGTATATCAAAAATATATTTTAAAAATATACGGTATAGATACGAAGGGGTCGAAACGTCCGGGGTCGAAACACCCTGGGGTCGAAACGTCCTGTGGTCGAACTGTCCGGGGTCGAATCGCCCGGGGTCGAAACGTCCTCGGGTCGAACCGTCCTGTGGTCGAACTGGCAGGGTCGAATCGTCCGGGGTCGAAACGTCCGGGGTCGAAGTGTCCGTAATTCGTATTTTCTGTTTGAAAATGATAATTAAATTTTTGCCATTTAAGAAAAGTGGAAATTTATTTAAAGTTGCTCGTTTTGACGTGACGTCACATTTTTCAAACACTCCCCCCCTCGTCACACATCGTCACAAACGTATGTGACTCCCCCCCCCCAGGTGCGTGACGTCATTTATGGACGGTCCCTAAAAAGGGCGGCAAATTGGAGACCGCCCCGGGCGGCAAAAGTTCTAGCTACCCCACTGTAATAGGGGTGGATTTATTGGCGGGGGGGGGCTTCATTTTACAGGAAGGGGAGAATTTATTTTCACCTGGAGGAAATTATTTTCTCCCCCGGAGAGAATTTATTTAAAATTAAATCCGCCGGGGGAAGACAATGTATGGTGAATTATTTATTTTGCGAAACCGACATTGCAGCCTAACCTCTAAAACACTGGTTTACCTGTTGACTTCGTGCCCCGCGCTGGGCAAAGCCGGGGAGGTTATGGCAGCGAGAGAGTCCTGCGCTCAGACAATGCTGCATGGCACTGCTCAACAGATGGACCAGGTTTCCCAGGTGTTAGCCAAAGCTTTAAGACAGAAATCTCAAGCTTACGGATTATGATATTAAATTAAATCAAACACCATCTCAAATTCGTGCCAGTCCCGGCACTACTACGTTTTCAGACTTTCCACAAGTATCATTTATAAACTATTGAACACCAAAAATATCAATTTTAAAATCTCTAGAAATTACTTTTTAAAAAGTCTCTTTATAAAAAATTAGACCAATCCCTAATAATTTTTTTTTATATAATATGTCTTAATCTTGGGGCTACAGGTCAATAATATATGAAAAAAGAACAAGGGTGTGAATGCTCCGGTATTGTTTGTGTTTTCCCTTAATGTTGTTGGTAATAAATATTTCAATTTTAAATTTCTTCTTCTGAAACATGGAGCTAACGTTAGAAAAGTAATAAAATACAAATGAAACCCGTAATAATATTTAGCATTTATGGTAATTTCCATGTTTGGAACCTACTTTCATGCTTAAATTATTAAGAAATTATTTATTTCCATTGTTCGAAAATCCTGGTATGGTAGATTTCAAACTGTTTTTAGTAGTTTTTGGATTATATTTCATTTTATTATTTGGGGCTTAGGCCTTAAGCCTTGATTTTGGAAAAACGATAGGTGTATGTTAAATTCCTTTATTTAATTAAGATCAATGAACGTTCAGTGTATGTGAGGGGTTCTGGGAAGTTTTTCTTATATTATTTTATGTAATTAAGAAGTTTTTACTTTCTTTTTGAGAGTATCATTTTAAAGACTTTTTTTTATGCCAAAAGTTTAAGATGATAATTTATCGTCTCGGAGCTTTCAGTATAAACTTCGGTACGGTAGATAGTCCTATATGAGTTTCAATGTGATGACAATAATCCTGAGTGTGAAAGTCGTTCGAAAGTTAAACTTCGGATCCTTAAAATGCTCCAAAGTCCATTATAAGTCTGTAACTGTAAGCAAAATTAAACTCTTAATGAACTTAATCTTTAAATCATTCGTCTGTTGGCTTTCTTAGTTTTATAGGAATAATAATGTAGGCATATCCAAGTCAGCCAGGCCAGCAACATCACGCAATTATTTTTTTTTGGTTAAGCCGCCCCAATATTTTAATTTTTTTCTATTTCATTAATAAATAATTTAGGTAATCCTGCAGATTTTACACGTATATTATAATTTATTATTTCACAGCGAAATTTAATTTTCTCTTGAGAACTTTCGTTTTTAATTTATTAAATGCATAATTATATGTTGTATTTCAATTTCAGCTATTACAGCGCTAATTTGTAAGTCTTTCTAATTTCTAAGCCATTTTCTCGGCTCTCAACAGTAAATAGTCTGATGATGATGCAACCATTTTTTAAATTATCAAACTACATGCCGGATTGTCCGATAAGATGCCAAATGGAAATTTCTCACTTACAAACAAAGAAAATAAGAATCAAACATCTAGTAACGAAAAAAAAAGAATTTGTCTTTAAAATATTTATTTATCTTCTAAGAACATTAAAATAGATGAATAATACTTTTTAAAAAATATCTTCAGTCAGTAAATTTATTTTAGCATGGGTCGAGCCAGGTAAAAAACATCTGGCAGCAGTTCGATAGGTAAACAAAATGGACGTATCGTGACCACATTATGTATTATATAGAGCCGAAAAAATGCATTTGAAATTAAAAAGACTCACAAATTAGCGCTGTAATAGCTGAAATACGACATATAATAATGCATTTAATAAATTAAAAATGTAAGTTCTCATGAGAAAATTAAATTTCGCTGTGAAATAATAAATTATAATATACGTGTAAAATCTGCAGGATTACCATAATTTATTTATTGGCTATGGCTGTAACTTATAAAAAATATAGTAATAGTCTCTACTCTGTAGGTCTATTTATAGTTTATAGCACAGTTGGGAGAAGAAAATGAAATGCAAAACAAACTAGCAGTGAACTGTGAACAGATTTTGAGTAAGGACTGAGTAAGGTACTGGGTGACAGTAAAGTCAAAGTAGACCTTGACGATCAGGTAGTTAAGTATAAATTATATAATTTCTCTATTCTCAATCAATCAAAATCTAATCAAAGTCAATGAATTAATTTTTCTATAGTCTATAGGCATAAGATTTAAGATGAGAAAGAAAATAATAAACAATAATTAAATCGAAGTGTCTGCTGCTACGACAAAGTAACGGCAGACAACTCGACGGGGTGTTGCTAGTGCTACGACATGTCGTAACACAAGCAACATCCCGTCGAGTTGTCTGCTGCTACGACTAGTCGTAAAAATATGCTGAATTTTAATTATGCTAATACTAATACTTTAAAAATACAAAATAGTTAACATAATAAAATTTCATGATTACTAGGTAAGCCGGATAATGAATTTTAAAGGTTAAATAAAAACTTGATTGGTGTCCATTTAATGACAAACAGATATAATTTTTTAGAAACAAACTAAAGATATGAGCTCCGCAGGATGAAGTGATAGTGATGGACGACCTTTGATAATAAAAGCAAAGCTAGGGTTCTATTCCCGCTCCTGGCGTGTTTTTTTAAATAAAAATACTTATCTTTTAAATGAGTGTGCTGGTAATTGTAATTTTTGTTCTTCTTATTCTGAAAAGCGCATATGTTGATTAAATCTATTTAAATAAATTTAGATTTTAGAATTAATACACATATAAATATAACACATAAATAAGCCCAGCTGCCAGATCAATTAATTATCGTATTATAATAATACGATATTTACATTATTATTAATTATATATTTATATATAATAGAATATATGTTATATTTTATTTTATGCGTATAAAATTAAAATATTATGAAGAGATTGTTAAAATATTACAGCGACTTAGTTTTTCCGATGTGTTTACTGCTACTGCTAATAATAGTAATAACTAATAGTACTAATGCTAGTCGTAGCAAGTGCTAGTCGTAACACTAGCCAAGCAAACCTTTCCTGGCTAGTGTTACGACATGTCGTAACACTAGCAACATCCCGCCGAATCGTCTGCTGCTACGACATGTCGTAGCACTAGTTTCCTGGCTAGCGTTACGACATGTTTCAAATCACTTTTGTCATTTAAGTTTAAGTATGTATTTAGTGTAAGGCTGCACTTTAATATCGTAACACGCGCGAAGCCCATGTAAAACGTCATTAAATAAATTGTAAACAGACAAATTTTTAAGTACAACTTTTATTTTAAGTTACGCTTTTTGATGTGACGTGAAATTTCTTATACTCCCCCTCCCCTTCGTCACAAATGGTCGACCCCCTGCCCCACCCCCCTCCAGGTGCGTAACGTCATTTACGGACGGCCCCGAGAAGGGACTGTCCATAAATGACGACACGCGATTTTGGCAGATTTTTCATTACCCCCCCCCCTATTAAAGCGTCGTCACAAAAACTTGGACCACCCAGAGCCGTCTTTACACCAGTTTGGGCTCCCGGGCAAAGAAATAGTGCTGGGCCCCTCCCCCGCAGGAATAAAAAATAAATATACATAATATATATACATAAACATATTCCCATGGGGCCCCTATGCTCGTGGGCCCCTGGGCTAATACCCAACGGGCCTATGCGTAAAGACGGCCCTGAGACCACCCCCTCCAAGATGACGTCACAAAGATTTTCGCCCCCCCCCCATAAAATCTGTATTTTATTGGAAAAAGAGCATGTTTAAAATCACTTTTTTGTCATTTAAGTATTTATTTAGTATAGGCCTGCATTCTAATATCGTAACACTCGTGAAGTCATGTAAAACGCCATGTAACAAATCAAATATTTAAGTGGAACTTTTATGCCAAGTTGCGAGTTTTGATGTGAAGTCACACCCCCCCCCCACGTCACACATCGTCACAAATATGTAGACCCCCTCCCCCCTAGGTGCGTGGTGTCATTTATGGATGGCCCCTTTGAGACGTAATTGTGGAGTAGGGTGGTCTAAGTTTTTGTAACGAAGTGCGACGAGGAGGGTATTCATCGGACAAAATCGCGTGACATCATTCATGGACGGACCTTTTATAGTTTTTTGTAATATCGTGTTTTTCATGTTGAAATTATTGAAGAAATACAATAGAGCATTCTAATTTTATTGTCTTGAACATTACATAACAAAACTGATAATAAGAAAAACCCGTAAAAAACCAAGTTTTTGACTATAAATCCTTTATGTACGAGAAGTAACTAAAAGAATGTTCATTATAATACGCAGCCAGCGCCAGACCATCCAGGAATACAAAATTGCAGTTGTGTCGTAAAACATGTTTAATATAATGCGCACCGATCAGGAATAGGTTTATAAAAAGTGTTGTCAGTAAAATACGCACCTTATTGCGCGACAGAAAGGTTGTTCAATATAATACGCACCGCGACGCTCTATCTCAAAAAATAGCATGATACATAGGAATAAATAAAATAATCTAAAAAATCAATAATTTAATTACGGTACATGCGATCGATCTGAAATTTTGATACATTGTTTTTATCATCGGTACGAAACTGCCTGCAAAATTTCAGCTCGCTATCTTGCGAGCAAGTGGGTTAAAAATCGATCAAAAATTTTGGCGACAAGGTCGGTCGGCCGCAGACACCACGAGTTAATATAAAGGATTTAATAAAAAGAACAATACAAACAGTGAAATCGCCGTCCCGTTGTGTGTTTATAACGGGTATAACGGCGAAAGAGTAAGAGAAAACTTCAATCCATACGCAAAATGCCGTTAATTGAAGACCTCCCCCCTCCTTGCGTACGTAATATATGGATGGCCCCTACCAGTTTTTTCAGTAATGGAATATATTTCTCTAACTCAAAAGGTTAACACAAAGAGGTAAAAACAATGTATTGTTAAAACTATTAGTAATGTTTCAACTTTAAATGCCCCCATTCTTCTGGGAAATTATTTTGATAATCGTAATGACAATGAATAATGATGTTCATGTATAGTGACTGTATAGTATAGCCTATAAATAGATAAGCGTAGGACGCAATAATCTTCTGTTTAGAAGGAGCGTCTGTAAACAGATAAGATACTCAGCCTATACTGTAGTAACTATAGGCTATATATTATTAATAAGCCTATTTATCCAGCATCCACACTAACATCCTGCAGAGCCAACTACGCTGGGTGGGCCATGTAGTGCGCATGCCCGACCATCGCCTCGCTAGAGCCCACTGGCGCTCTATGATACGGAATGGCGCAGTTGTCTGTGAGGGTAATAGACAACAGGCTGCCAAGACAAAACATCAAGCCAGGAAGGACCGTACCAAACACCATCCTGAAGGGTTCCCATCCATCTCTTCTCCAACATGCCGACGCAAATTGCGTGCTTGAATAGGGTTAATAAGCCACCAGAGGACACACGTGGCGGCCTAGCACAGGTCAAATACAAATATGATGAGAGTGGTCATCGTCGACTACGACGGACGAACAACAACTTTGATTGTTAAAACGATACTTGGGTTCTAATCTCGCTCTCGGCGAGTTTTTTGTTGATTTAATTTTTTTTATAATTAAAAAAAAACACGTCGTAACGCTAGCAACATCCCGTCGAATTGTCTGCTGCTACGACAGTCGTAGCAGCAGTTTTCTGGCTAGCGCTACGACATGTCGTAACACTAGCAACATCCCGCCGAATCGTCTGCAGCTACGACGTGTCGTAGCAGCAGTTTCCTGGCTAGCGCTACGACATGTCGTAACACTAGCAACATCCCGCCGAATTGTCTGCTGCTACGACAGTTCATGTCGTAACGCTAGCAACATCCCGCCGAATCGTCTGCTGCTACGACATGTCGTAGCACTAGTTTCCTGGCTAGCGTTACGACATGTCGTAACGCTAGCAACATCCTAATTAAATATTACAATTTTACGAACAGACAGCACAAAATTCCAAAATTGTTTGATTTCTGTTGGAAATTCTTAACCTTGTTCGAGTTTTAAGGAGATCTAAAATATATTAGTCTTATTGTGGAATTTTGCCGGGACCTAACAAGTAATTCGATATAGGGAGGTTTTTGACTTAGCGAGCTGTATATTTTTGTTGTTGTTACGACTTAGACTGAAATTGGGGTTATGACTTTCTTAAGAAGAGATCATCGTCCTAATCCAAGGATTATAAGTTACACAACTGTCAACATAACTGACACAAGGCATAATACTTGCCTTACTCAGTTTTATTTTTCTTTTCCTTGCAACCTGTAAAAATATATTTTCACCTATGCCTATTCTAAATAAAATCTTTAAGCCTAAGTGAAGAATGCATATTCCTAAAAAGTGTTGGGTGGGTGGAACAAGAATGTTATATTGATGTTAAATTTTTTTAGTTACATTTATATTCATTTCGTAACCAAAAATAAAACTATTGCAGCAAACGGGTTTTACAGTAGCAATATATCAAGATAGTAATAAAGTTATCTCTCAGTTAAATATTGCTCATGATCTTTTTACAAAATTAGTAAACCACATTGTACATGTAGATGAAAAATCAGTAATTTGATTGGCAATAAAAACAAAGTGGATGTGTCATTTACAATCCATTTATCACTGATGGTAATAAGGTGGTAGTATTTTTTTTAAAAGATGCTCCAAACATTTTGAGGTGAATAGCACAACTTTTTTACCACGTTTTTATTAACTCGCTTTCGTTCCTGTGGCATTGTTTGTTGGTATGTCCAAGATTTTTTCAAATCTGCCAACATAAAATTGAACCACTTCTGGTGGTCCTAGAGATCTGAAAATTTTACCACAGATAGATCTTGGATGACAATGCATTGTATCAAAATTTCAGATCGATCGAATGTACCGTTATTAAATTATTGAACTTTTTAGTTTATCTATAGTCTATATAAAAGCATCTGCACCGTCTGCTTTTGTTGACATCCATGAGTTCACCCCGTGACCACATTGCTTTGTTATTAAACGTTGGGCGGGCGCTGATGAGGTGTTTGGTAAAATAAATAGAGTTAAAAAAAATATTTTTAAAAACCACGTTTTTATTTAGTGGACTAAAAGGAATAAAATAAATAAAGGTAAAAAATGATTTTTAAAAACCACGTTTTTACAAGTGGACTAAAAAGAAGTAAATAATTTAAAACTTATAAGTTCAAGTACTTCGATTTAATTGTGCAGCTTTACCAGCCTCGTACATGGTGCGGACATTCCAAGCTCCAATGACGGTGGTAGTCCTGGTAGAAATGATGGTTGTCGGCCTAATAGCTTCCAGGTTTTGGCTTTCACTATTAGGCGTCATATTTTCCTCCTCAAGGAATCCATCCTCTCCCAGGACTGAAATGTCTTTTGTTACTCTTTTCGGTGTTTTTGTAACTATGATTTTTTACATGGCAGGGTTGTTGGCCTTGCGCACAACCACTTGGGGGGTTGCCCCTCACAGCTCAATGGGTAGCTGCCTTTGTTCGGGTTAGGTCCCTAGCCTTTGTGGATCCCTCCACTTCCTACAAGGCAGTAGGGCTGATTTTGGTCCACCCCGGGTATTTTATTTCCCCGGTACCCTCCATATCTGGTGGACTTTCCCCTATCCGCCGGCTGGGGAGGCGCTCGATAGAAGATCAGCATCTCCCACGCTGAGATGAGGAACTATAAGCTCACCATTCTCGGAATTAGTGAAGCAAGATGGACGGGATGGGGACAGAAGAGATTAATCTTAGGAGAGATGGTGTTATTTTCGGGACACGAAGAAGACGATGCCCCACATACCCTGGGTGTTGCTATGATGCTATCAAGGGCAGCGCAAGGAGCACTCATTGGATGGGAGGCCCATGGACCTAGAATTCTTTTTGCAACCTTTCGAACAAAGAAACGTAGCATCAACCTAGATGTTATACAATGCTACGCACCAACTAATGAAAGTGATGAAGGAGACAAAGAAGAATTCTACAATAGAGTAATGACCATAGTCCAGGGTCGCCCACGGAGGAACATCGTCGTCCTCATGGGAGACTTTAATGCCAAGATCGGCAATAGCAACACAGGGTACGAAGAGGTTATGGGACAGCAAGGGATAGGCGAGATGAACGACAATGGTGAGAGGTTTGCTGACCTATGTGCCGCAGCAGACCTGGTCATAGGGGGGAGTATTTTCCAGCACAAGAGGATTCACAAGGCTACATGGGTCTCACCGGACATGAGAACGACATGTATGTATTTCTAAAAAATTCAGGCGATCTCTCCAAGACGTACGTGTTAAGAGGGGAGCTGATGTTGCCTCAGATCACCATCTTCTTGTGGCCAGGATGAAATTAAAACTAAAGAGACATTATACCGAGCAAACAGCATACAGGACTCGGTATAATACCTCCCTCCTGAAGGACCAAGCCAAAAAGGAAGAATTCAAAATCTCACTATTCAATAAGTTCCAAGTCCTACAAGAAATACTGGAAGATGAAACCACCGAAGGGAAATGGCAAAGCATGAAAGAAACAGTACAGTCAACATGCCAAGAAGTGCTAGGAAACAGGAAACACGCACACAAAGAATGGATGACAGCAGGTACGCTGAGTAAAATAGAAGAAAGGAAAAGAAAGAAAGCAGAAGTGAATAACAGCCGCACCCGAGCACAGAAAAACAAGGCCCAGAAGGAGTATGCAGATGCAAATAAGGAAGTTAAGAAAAGCATCAAGAGGGACAAGAAGGAATTTGTTGATAAACTTGCTAAAGAAGCAGAGGATGCAGCTCACCAGGGGAACATGAGAGAACTGTTTGATACCATTAAGACGCTGTCAGGGAAATTTAGCAAGGTAGAGAGACCAGTAAAGGACAAAATGGGAAACACCATACCAAGTGAGGAGCAACAGAGAGGGAGATGGAAGGAGCACTTTGAAGAGCTCCTAAACAGGCCTGAACCAAGGAATCCACCAGATATTCAACCAGCCGATAATGACCTACTAATTGACTGTAATAGTCCCACCAAAGAAGAGATTAGCAGGGCCATTAAACAACTCAGAAATGGAAAGGCTGCGGGACCCGATGGCATCCCAGCAGAGGCACTGAAGGCGGACTTGGAAACCAGTGTGGAAATGCTGCACCCTCTGTTTATGAAGATATGGGAAGAGGAGCAAGTTCCTTCCGATTGGAAAGAGGGATACCTTATCAAGATCCCAAAGAAGGGAGACTTAAGCTCCTGCTCGAACTACAGAGGGGATCACCCTGCTGTCCATCCCAGGAAAGGTTTTCAACCGTGTACTACTTAACAGGATGAAAAACGCTGTAGACCCTCTGTTGCGGGACGAACAAGCTGGCTTTCGCACCAACAGATCCTGCACGGACCAGATAGCGACACTGCGCATCATTCTAGAGCAGTCACTAGAGTGGAACTCACCGCTCTATGTCAACTTTGTTGACTATGAAAAAGCCTTCGACAGTGTTGACAGGCAAACCTTGTGGAGATTGCTAAGGCATTACGGGGTGCCACAGAAGATTACGGATATAATCAGAAACATGTACGAAGGGATAAACTGCCGAGTTATCCATGGCCAGCAGGTGACAGATGCGTTCCAGGTGAAGACTGGTGTGAGACAAGGTTGCTTGCTGTCACCATTCCTCTTCCTGTTAGCCATTGACTGGGTGATGAAAACATCTACACAGCAGAAAAGGAATGGCATCCAATGGACCTTGTGGGATCAACTGGATGATCTTGACTTTGCTGATGATCTTGCCCTTCTTGCACATACCCAACAACAGATGCAGGAGAAAACAAACATTGTCGCAGCCACTTCTGCTAGCATGGGTCTCAACATTCACAAAGGGAAGAGTAAAATCCTCAAGGTTAATGCCACCAGTACATCACCCATTATGCTTGAAGGAGAAGCCCTTGAGGAGGTGGACAGTTTTGTTTACCTTGGCAGCGTGGTAGATAAGCAAGGTGGTACAGATGCGGACGTCAAAATAAGGATCGGAAAAGCAAGAGCAGCCTTCCAGCAACTCAAGAATGTTTGGGTCTCTAACAACTTAGGCAGCAAGTTAAAAGTAAGGATTTTTAACGCTATGGTAAAACCTGTGCTGCTATATGGAGCCGAGACATGGAGAACAACGGCCGTAAACTTGACCAGAATCCAGTCCTTCATCAACAACTGTTTAAGAAGGATTCTCAGAATTCACTGGCCAGACAAAATCAGCAACCAGGAACTGTGGCAGCGGACAAAACAGAAGCCCATTGAGGAAGAGATTCTCCAGAAGCGGTGGAGGTGGATTGGTCATACACTAAGAAAACCTGCTCCTAACACAACAAAGCAAGCCCTGAAATGGAACCCACAGGGTAAGCGGAAAAGAGGCCGTCCAAGAAACACTTGGCGCCGAGAATTGGAGGCAGACATCAAGAGAATTGGCCATGAATGGAAGATCCTGGAGAAGCTGGCCCAGGATAGAGATGCCTGGAGGTCTCTCGTAGGTGGCCTATGCCCTTGGAGGAATCGCAGACGCCGACGATGATCGGTAGATGCCCCTCATGGACGAGAAGGCTCAACAACTTCGATTTAATATGACTAAAAACGTGGGGCGGGTGTTTGGTATAAAAATTAAAGATTTATAATTTAGAAGGCAAAAGAGAGATCTATAAGTGAGAGAATGAGTGAACCGCATATGTTAAACCTCATAAGCGTCCGCCCCACGTTTTTAGTCATATTAAATCGAAGTACTTGAACTTATAAGTTTTAAATTATTTACTTCTTTTTAGTCCACTTGTAAAAACTTGGCTTTTAAAAATCATTTTTTTACCTTTATTTATATTCCTCTAGATCAGGGGTTCCTAACCAGTGGTGCATGCACCCCCAAGGGTGCATGGCAGGTTCCATGGGGTGCATGAACCATTCAGAGAAGCAAAAAAAGAAAGAAAAACTGATAATCTGAAAATGTAAACCATAAGCAAGGCATGCCGCGTTAAAGGGCGCCAATATACAACCTTTTTTTTTACTATTTCTCGCATCGTTCTGCGCATGTCGAAAATTGACGGAAAAACTTTCGCAAAATGAACGGTTCGCTCTACGTTTTCCTCGGAATTTCGTGTTTTACGTAATGGGTTTCTAAAAACAATTTAATTTTGACATCAAATATGTCAGATATATCTCTTCCCGTGACCCTCTAACTGTTTTGAGCTGATGTAAACGTTGGGATTTTTTTCTTTTCACTTGTATTGCTCTGTAAGCTGCAAAGGTCTTTAAAACGTTAATTGTACGCCAATATTCGTCATTGAAACCTAATATCTTGAGTTGAGCATCCAATTCAGTCATTAAAAACATCAACTTCGTCAGTTAAAAATTTGCCTGTGACTGGTACGACTTTCTGATTGTAATCACCCCCTCAAAATCGTTAATAAATAATTTAAAAAAAGAGAGAGAGATGGAACACAAAAGCCTCAGTGCTACCACTGTGGAAAAATCCTGTGCAATGACAACATGAAGCCTGTTAGACTAAGAGAGCACTTGCAGAAAGTCCATACATCCAATTCCAAGAACAGTATTGACGTCTTCAAGCAGAAGAGAGCTCGCTTCTTGACCTCAGGTACCTTGCCCAAGCTTGGATTTTCTTTGTCACAGAAACCTGCACTGGAGGCATCATTCAAAGTTGCATATCTTATTGCAAAGAACAAGAAGCCCCACACCATTTGAGACCTTTTGTGAAGCCTTGTGCTCTGGAGATGGTGGAACTGTTGTCTGGTCACCAGCAGAGGAAGCAAGTTGAG
>CALYLW010003117.1:0-16638 GCA_944989445.1 Ampullaceana balthica | reverse complement strand
TTGTTTTATTGAAACCAGTTCTTCAGAGGATGTATGCCAGGTTATGTATGTATTGAGAGAACGCCTACAAGATATATTAATAAGTAAGAAATAACAAAGAGGTTATAATTTGATTCGAAATTGTTTTATTATAATTGAATTATTATTATTATTTATTTAATTTCTTTTGGGGGTAGTGGGTTATTGAGGTCACTTATTTTTATGACAGTGATTGTATCAAAATTAAGTCATTTTTAAATCCTTTATATTAACCAGTGGTGTCTGCACCCTTGATTGCTTGATTGCTGTAGCCAAAAATTTTGATCGATTTTTAACCCACTTGCTCGTAAGCTAGCGAGCTGAAATTTTGCAGGCAGTTTCATAGCAATAATAAAAACAATGTTTCAAAATTTCAGATCGATCGCATGTACCGTAATTAAATTATTGATTTTTTAGATTATTTTATTTATTCCCATGTATCATGCTATTTTTTGAGATAGAGCGTCGCGGTGCGTATTATATTGAACAACCTTTCTGTCGCGCAATAAGGTGCGTATTTTATTGACAACTCTTTTTATAAACATATTCCTGATCGGTGCGCATTATATTAAACATGTTTTACCACACAACTGCAATTTTGTATTTTTGGATGGTCTTGCGCTGCGTATTATCATGAACATTCTTTTAGTTACTTCTCGTACATAAAGGTTTTATAGTCAAAAACTTGGTTTTTTACTTTTAAAAAAAAATTAAATCCTTTATATTAACTCGTGGTGTCTGCACCCTTGATTGCTTGATTGCTTGATTGCTTGTCGCCCAAATTTTTGATCGATTTTTAACCCACTTGCTCGTAAGCTAGCGAGCTGAAATTTGGCAGGCATTTTTGTATTGATAATAAAAACAATGTTTCAAAATTTCAGATCGATCGCATGTACCGTAATTAAATTATTGATTTTTTAGATTATTTTATTTATTCCTATGTATCATGCTATTTTTTGAGATAGAGCGTCGCGGTGCGTATTATATTGAACAACCTTTCTGTCGCGCAATAAGGTGCGTATTTTATTGACAGCTCTTTTTATAAACATATTCCTGATCGGTGCGCATTATATTAAACATGTTTTACGACACAACTGCAATTTTGTATTTCTGGATGGTCTGGCGCTGCGTATTATAATGAACATTGTTTTAGTTATGTCTCGCACATAAAGGATTTATAGTGAAAAACGTGTTTTTTTACTTTTTTTTTATTATTCATTTCTTTACAATTTATTTGAAAGACCAGCCACCTCCTGTTTCTAATTCTGTACGCCATGTTGTTGGTGTCTGTCTTGGAGACTGAGTTCCATTGGTTGGAGTGGGTCGTCTGGTCTTGGATTGTGACTGGAATCGCTGAACAAATCAACCAGGTAATGTTATTTGTATCAGCGTTTTCCATATTGTGACATTTACGTGCATAAATTTTACTGGAACATATTTTAATAATAGGAATTTTTAAAAACCCAATTTATCCGATTGTGTCCTACTTTCAATTTTAGCACTCACGGAATAAATTGAATTCACTCTGGGAAACTCACCAGCTGCGAGTGTTCGATTGGATCGAATCCTTCTCTCTGTTGCTGTTCATCATAACCTGGTTCTGTCCACGTCTCATCGCTTATTTCTACCCGGAAAACACGGACTGGATGAGCTGGGCCCGAGTACTATTCAGTATCGATTACATTGGATTCGCACTTGGGATACTGGAGGTTTGCTACTGTCACAAGTTCCTGGGACCAAATTTACTCATGATCATGAGAATGGTAACCCTCACATAGACTTAGCAATCAAAACACTTATTATTCCGCATGCAAAAACAAACAAAAACTAACAAATACAAACTATGGTCCTTCCCGACTGCAATGCCGAC
Source organism: Ampullaceana balthica (assembly GCA_944989445.1). Taxonomy (NCBI): domain Eukaryota; kingdom Metazoa; phylum Mollusca; class Gastropoda; family Lymnaeidae; genus Ampullaceana; species Ampullaceana balthica. The sequence goes on along the minus strand of CALYLW010003117.1, from coordinate 14,750 downwards.
GTGGAATGGGTTGTCTGATTAAGCCAGGGAAACAAACATTCTTTCAAAATTTAAAACTCTAAAACAATTAAGACTAATCATAACCATAGATAGGCGTAGAAAGCAATAATCTTCTGTATAGATTATGTGTCTGCACGGTGGTCGAGCTGCATGCTCACTCGGCTGGCGTACCGAGAGTCACGGGTTCAAATTTCTTGAGGGAAGGGATTTTTTCCCGGGGCTAAGGGTGTATCCTTGAGTCCACCTAGCTCTGAAAGGGTATCTGACACTAGTTAAGAGAACAAAGGTGGCTGGGCATAGTGCCACATATTCCTTTCATAGCCGTGGCATTTAAACACTGCGTCACTCGCCAACAGATGACATGTTTGTGCGCTTTAAACAGAAAGACGTAAGATTCAAGTATCTTCTGCAAGGAGGAGTCTGTAATGCTAATTGGTTTTAAAAAATATATAAAAAACAACATTACATAAGAAGGTTCGGAAATGATTAAGTTTCTGTATAAGGACAAAGGGAGTAACAGTTTCAGATACATATTTAACACTATAACACAAATAATAACAACATTAATAATAATATATATCTGGAGATTTTATGCCACGTTTTCTTGTAAGAGTAATCTTGATGTTTTTTGTTTTTTTATTTTATAGATATAAATTTTCGTAGTTTTTAAAGCATTATTTTATCGTCTGAGACCTTGTACCATGTGTTATATCCACAGACAAAGATTCTGCTCCAGTTTATCATCATTGTCATGATATTCTGCCTGGCTTATGCTATAGCATCGGAGTCTGTGCTGTACCCGACATCTCAAATGAATCCGAAGCTTGCGTTCTACATCATGAGAAAAGCATTCTGGGCAATGTTCGCAGACTTCAACCTTGATGAAATAAATGGTATTGGCCTTGAACTAAAAGTACTTGCTAATAGTTTTGTTTTAAGACAAAAAAGAAGGTTAATGTTTTTTTAAGCAATTTTTGAAATGTTTTTCTTTTTTAAAAAATGGCGTTTCGCGGAACGAATGAAATTGTTTAAAAAGAATCCAACACAAACAATGCCATCAATATACATAAGTCCCGTTGTCTGTATTTATGGATGTATTTATAATGCTGTTAGGTGGCGCTGCGAACGATTTTTTTAATAGTGCTACTAATTTTAGAAAGCAACTCACCAAATTACTGCACCAAAAATAACACTTTTCTAACGTTCCGCATAAAATTGTTCAATATGATAATAAATGAATCAAATAAAATAAATAAAATAAATGAAAGTTCTGTATAACTTTTAAAAAATCTGATGTGTAGTTATTTTGAAAACTTCCGTCATTTTTGACGAGTGATACACTAGTTACTTTAATAATTTCAATGCATTTACTTAAAACATAGGCGATTCGTGCACGACAGACTCTGATATCTACAGGACCTACGAGCAGCCGAGATGCCCCACCACTGCTGGGAAATACTACGTTCCGCCCCTGATGGGGGTCTACTATATAATCATCAACATTCTGTTGTTTAATTTACTCATCGCCATGTTTAAGTGAGTAGTAATCTTTTCACTTGTGAAGCTGTGCAAATTGGTTCATCTTTTTATTTGTATGTCTTGTATATTTAAATTTATGAATCGAGATACACAAACGAATAATTGACTAATATACAAGTAGAGATGTTTGCTAATGCCTTCATTAGTACATTATATATTTAACACATGTATCAAAACAAATCCATGTAGATGAGACAATTAGTTTGTTTCGCTTATATTTTATTTAAAAGCTTTTATAGGAGTCCTATTCTATATCATATTTTTATTAATTATTCTTATTTTTATTTTGTCCATTACCTTTTCTGAATAACAAAGAAATGGGATAGTGTTATTTTTACGTTTTATTCATTTTAGTTTCTACCAACCTAATCCAAATGGATTTACATTGTCTAGTTATCTCATGCTAACCTCGTTTATACTATAAAGCTTCCTCTACAGCTTATAAGGTTGTTTTTTCCTCCATTTTTTTTAAAGCTACAAAATTTCTATTGTATACGAGAAAGCAGAAGAAGTATGGCACCATCAGAAAATGCTCCTGACGTGGAAGTACTGTAAAGTCATCATTTTACCGCCACCATTTACTCTTCTTTCTTTTATATTATATCTGTGTAGAGAGAAAGGTGAAGGGGACCCGTTCAGTAAGTTACAAATGTGTTCTAGTTTTTATTTAAAGAAAAACATTTTGATGTCTTTAAAAAAAATCATAAAAGAATTAATTTACTTCCAATACAATTGTATACCAAATACCAGATATTTGAAACATAAAAGAAATAATTTTAATATGTTGTTTTTTTTAAGTTAGAAATTTTGCATTTAATTTTCCCTTTCAGCTCAACAAATTCAAGACCACGAAGATATAAAGCTCCAAAGATTGATAATGGCAGCCCGGAAGAAAACTGAAAAAGAAGAAATTTCTACGTAAGATATTCGTACACAATCTTATTTAGAAGAATACTTATGTAGGAATTCTTTACTACCTCAAATTATTAGAATAATTGTGGTAAGATAACTGTAAAATTTCTTATTGTAACAATAATTAGATAATATATTTGTACACAATCTTATTTATAAGAATAAAGGACGTAAGATATATTATTTACATTCCGTCTAAGAATAATGATATTGAATATTTGCATACACTCTTTTTGTTAGAATAATTACGTAAAATATTCATTCACATTCTTATTGTTAGAATTAATGAGTTAAGAGATTTGTAAACATACGTACTGTAAAAATAATGACTTTTAAATAAATGACTTCACTTTTCAGAGTCGTGTGCAATGGCGTAGTACTGTGCCCGCATAAAGGTAATGTCTGCACTGGCGTAATCAAGGGGTGTGTGTGTCGGTAATACACTTAGTAGAGAAATCATTTGATTTTTAAATTCTCTATATTAACTCGTGACGTCTGCTTGCTTGATTGTTTGTCAAAAACAACTTTGGATCGATTTTTAACCCGCTTCCTCGTATGCTAGCCTTTGATAAAAATGATCTATTGAAATCTCACATTGATCGAATGTACTGTAATTAAAGTAATGCATTTTTAGATATCTCTATTTATCTCTATGTAACATGCTAATTTTTGTGCTTTAGTGTCGCGTTGCGTATTATATTGAACAACCTTTTCTATATCTATACTAATAAAAGCTAACAAAATATGGGTGAGACTGCAATAAGGCTTTTACAGAAATAAATGGGTAACTTATAAACATGGTGTGAGGGAGCCTTACAGGACGTAACAAAACAGCGATCGTTTCGGCAAAGAGCCTTCCTCAACGAACAAATAGTATACAAATAAAACGAAAACACAACAAAACTCCCACTTATCTGCGGTGAAATCCAAAGAGTCCAGGAGAGAAATAGTAAGAAGAGAACAGTATGAGCTTATATAGGAAAGGAGACGGTATGTGTGGCTAATCATTTAGGTTGTCAGCGCAAACACAATATTCATCCCATGTGGTACAAGGGTCCCATACTCTTGGATTAGTCTATTCTCCAGACTTACCCTGCCGGGTGTGTTTGAGCAAGAGACCATGGCGTTGACAGACATGTCATCGACGCCTATGTTGTCATGTACATTGAAGTGTCGGGAGACAGGACACTGTTTGTCTTGTGAAATCGCACGTACATGTTCTGCGATACGGCAGGAGAGTAACCTCCCCGTGTCACCTATGTTTATTATAAAGCAGCACTTACACACAAAAGTTTAGACCACATAACGTTTGGTACAAAGAAAGCCATTCCTAATCTTAAATATCCCCTTAGGGAAGACTATCTTGTCCGTTGGGTAACAAAAAAACATGTCTTACTGCGACGACGGCGCATGGTTTAGTATCCAGAAGGGAGGGGGGATTACAAAGGCGGCTATGAACCAGTAGGTCTCGCAGATTTCTGTCCCTCCTGAATACAATGAGGGATGGGTCGGAGAATATGTTGTTAGTCTCAGGGTCCACGATGAGGATGGCGCGGTTTTTCAAAAAGATTTCGTTTTCCCTGACGTTGTGGGGATGGAATGTGAAAACCAATTTGCTCCTCTCACTACTGTAGCTGAAAGCGTGATACAAAGGCGTCGGCACGACGGGTAAGACCATTGTCTAAAAAAAACTCCACCATTTCCAACGCCTTTTCCCAAAAGTCCTCATTAGACTGACACAGTTTACGGAGGTAAAGAAGATGGGAAAAGGGGATAGAATCCTTTCACGATTTGGGATGAGAAGAGGGATATAGTAGGTACGAGTGACTGTCTGTAGGTTTGACGTAGCCCGAAGTGAGGAGGCAGTTTTTCTGGAGATTTACAGTAATGTCCAGGAAATTTACAGACAGTTCAGAAATCATGTGAGTGAACTTTAATGGAGGTATGGAAAGAATGGACAAAATTGATAAAAGTGTCAAGTTCACTTCTCTCCATATGAGTCACCCCAATACCGTCATTAGTGTATCTCTTATAGAATTCGGGAAGGCGACCAGTGTACTCTTGTTCAAAAATTTTCTCAAAATGACCCATGAACAAACAAGCATAGCTGGGTCCCATTTTGGTCCCAATAGCGACTCCACTGATTTGGTCAAAGAACTGGCCATTGAACTCAAACGAGTTGAGGGTTAGGACCAATTCCGCCAAACGTAGTAAGGCGTGTGTAGGTATCTCGGGGTGATGTTGTTTTTCCAGACAAAAAATGTACAGCTAGAGAGCCATCGTTGTGGGGAATAGATGTATAAAGAGAGCATACATCCAGGTGGAACAGGTGGTGCTTTTGTCTGGATTGATGAATATCGAGTCGAATGTCGTTAAAGCATGGTTGGTGTCCTTAATATAAGTAGGAAGGGATGCCACTATAGGTTGGGAGACACCATCAAGGAATTCAGAAATGAGTTCTGTTGGAAAAAAACATGCAGATACAATGGGTCTCCCAGGTTTACCAACCTTGTGAATTTTTGGAAGGAGATAAAAGATGGCTTACCCAGATCACTGTCAAAAATGTGCATCCTAGAAGCTGATTTAGGGAGAGAGCATTCGGTTATCAACTCATCAATGGTCTTCTTAACGGTAGTGTTTGTTTTCTTTTATGATGGGATCCGTGGTGCCCTGTAGGTAGAACTGGGTTTCATCCAGTTGTCTGTGGGCTTCTTTAATGTACAAGTCTATATCCCATACAACGACAGCTCCACCTTTGTCGGCCGGTTTGATGACGATGTCATTCCGGCTGTGTAATCTGGACAATGCCTTCAACTCCACTTTAGACAGGTTGGAATGACGGAGTCGAGGTTACAGAAGTTTTTTTTATTTCATTCTCGTTGCTCTTGATATATAAGTAAAGAGCCTTGGATTGACCAGGCGGTGGTGTCCAGTTGGATTTCCTTTGTTGTTGGAATGGGAACAAGTCATCTTCTGGAGGGTTGCTGTTTTTCCCGGGAAATATAACTGGAGTCGCAGAGCACGGAAAAAATGTTGAGAGTCACTAATTAATTGAAAACGGTCACATGAGGGTGTCAGAGGAATCAATTTAAGTCCCTTAGAGAGTGGAGATCTTTTATTCTCTGAGAGAGGCAAATCTGGGGGGATGCAAACGACCAAAGTTTTGTTAATTGTTGTCTGTTGAGATATATATTTTTGAATAGGTCTAAGGTTATTAAGCTTCTTCTTTTTGTGAGTGGATATGAACATATATAAGTCCCGGTTAAGTTGTTGGATAATGGTTCTAATTATGTTAAATGCCAGGTGGTTTTCCCGTAAATTTGATATTATACGGTCTCCAAGGCGCATAGATGAGCGATATACCGTTTGTGGGTGTATATGAGCAAACGCATACGTTGAAATGCAACTTTTCTCTCAAGAGATTGAAGTTTAGACACATCTCTGGAGTTAAATGAAGCGGATGTCGGGCTAAAATTCCTTGCAAAACCGTTGGGTATAATGCGAAGGCAAATACAATTATTTAGAAAGTTGAAATGTACAGTGTATCTGTTATCAGGCTAAAGGCCAGTTCTTTTCAATCGTTACGTAAGTCAGGTGTTAGTAAACTGAAAGCAGTTAAAAGGAATGACCTCAGTTGGTTCATAGTATTTTTTATAGAAGGCATAGTGATCAAGTAAAAGGAACGGCAAAATGAGAAGTGAAAGGAGGAAAAGAAATAAGATAGCTAAGTGATATAAGGTAGACAAGGGGGAGAAGGGCCGTATGAAATGACAAGACAGGAAAGATTAATAATCATAAGAAGTGAATAAAAAAACAAAGGACCAAAAATGAATAAGGTAATCTAAAAAGACGGATCAATGTATATGTAAAGACAAAAGAACAAACAGAAAGTAGCAGTCAGAAGGTAAAAGTCGTGAACAAAATATGGGTGTAAATGCAATCAGGCTTATAGAGTAATAGATGGATAACTTACAAACATGGTATGAGCGAGTCTGACAGGACATAACAAAACAGCAAACGTTTCGGCAAAGAGCCTTCCTCAACGAAGAAATAGTGCCAAAAAAAACGAATATAACGAAACAAATTTTTTAATAAAAACTAGTGGTTTTACGTAGGTTCTCAACGCTAATTAAAATAATAATTTTCCCCTCCAAAGGGCGGGTATTTTTCTACTTATTCATATTTTAATGTCGTGCGGGGTGGTGCGTATTATATTGAAGATGCTTTTTTAAAAATATATTCCCGATCGATGCGCATTATATTAAACATGTTTTACAAGACATAACTAAAATTTTGGATTTTTGGATTGTAGTGCGCTGCGTATTACAATGATCATTCTTTTAGTTATGTCTCGTATATAAAGGATTTATAGCCAAAATGTTTATTACGGGTTTTTAAAAAGTTAATTTAATTTACACTCACGAAACCGTGAATCCCGGGCTATATTTCGTCAATTCTAATACCGTGCTAACATCCAACAAATCGAGCGGTCATGGAATTCTGTAAAGGAGCCAAATAAATGCCACAACGAAAAACCTCGTCACATAATAAATATAAATAAAATTAACATTTATTTCAACTAGATTAATGATTTTAATATTAATTTATTTAATATTCATTGTCGTAACATTTAACGATTAAGTTATTTTTGAAGTTAGAAAGGGGTTTGATTGGTCTTTTTGTTTTGTTTTTTTAAAAATAATTTTGTGTTTTTTTTTGTTTTGTTTTTTTAAAGGGGGGGGGGTGGTTAAAAAAATTGTCTTTTTAACTGAAAGGGGAGGTGAGCAATTGTTTTACCCTGATAATAACTTCCCCGGGTTATGTCTCTTAGTTTACCAATATTAAACTTTCAAAACAGAGTGGAATAATTGGATTCAATTTGTTTTTTCAATGTTTTTTTAATTGATAAAAATATAATCTGTGTTTGTGATTGTCACAATCTTTAAGTCTTGTTTTGTTTGCAATTTAAAGTGTTACACTTACACCGCTCTTGAAAATGCAATTTGTTTTGTTGTAGCTTCTTTTTGGTAACATTATGTAACGCTTCTTATGAACGAGTTTAGAATGTAAAACCAATTTTACCAATATAAAACCAATGTTTCCTATGTAAAACCAATGCTACCAGTTTAAAATCAATGTTACCAACATAACTTAAATCTAGATCACTAAAATCGAGTCAAGAGAACTTAGTTGAGTACTTCTTCGGAATTATAAATTTTGAGCTTTTCAATTTTTAACCAACTGTCAGTTGTAGTTGAAAAACCTATGAGTTCATATTTAGTTTCTTTAGTTATTGCATTAGCCATAGTTCTAAATAAATAATTTATTTTTATTTATTTTTTTATTCACATGTCGTTACAGATAAGAAAACTGGGCCAAACCCAGGTAGGTTGAGTACCAAGTCTTGTAAGATAACCTTCATGATTTTTAAGATATCATTGTAATTAACTTAGTGACATCCCCATTACTATCTTTTTTACACTTATCTGGTCTTTGTGGTTTGATATTAGTGACATTTGTTATATCATTTTAATGATCTTTGTGATGTCACTTTCATATTTTGGGCAATATAAATGTATTATATACAAGAAATAATTATCTGAATGAAGGCATGTTAAACACACAGGTGGTGTTCCATATTGACGATTGAAAGGTCATGTTGACCAATGATAGGTCATGTTAACCAAAGACATATCAGATCGACCAATAATAGGTCAAGTATTGAACATGTGGATCAATAATAGGTGTTGACCATTGGCTTTTCATTGGATATCTTTTAGGTCAATGATAATTGTAGGCCATAGTCCGGCTTAGTTGAATTTAACGCATCTCCATTTTAGTTTGCATTTGAATTAAAACAATTGTGATGTCAATCAATATTCCCTCTGTTTCGTCAGTCCGGGTGCAATGTAAAAAAAAATTGTGTATTAAGTTCCACAGCATCCATCTTTATAAAATATTTTTTTTAAATTTGCTATGCCGTAATTCTAAATTGCGGCGCTGCGTCTGTCAGATATCTCCAGCTTAAAGGGTAACATTTATGTCAATCTAATTTATAATCTCAACTGACGAGATTTGTATTTTAAAATTGCTTTCTTCGACGTTAAAATTTAATGAAGCATCATTTCAGAGGAGTTATTTTTGTAAAACAGAATATTAATAATTGTTCCAAACAATGTTCTCCTTAAGCTGCAAGGCTTCGCGACCGCGCAGCTATAAGACAGACGCCGCGCAGCAGTTTAGAATTACAGTGCAGCAAATTTTGTAAAATATTGCACAATCAATGGATGCTGCGCAATTTGGCAGACGATTTTTATAGTTTGCACATGGACCAACGAACCTTAGGAACATTGATGCCAAATATATCAGTTAATTTTTTTTTAATTTTGAAAGATTTAAATTATGATTTCAGAAAGCGATATCCCGAAACCTTCAAGAAATCATGGTAAGTTGAGAGAGAGATTGGAAAATATAAATAAGAAGGGTGTAGAGAATGTTGGAAAAGAAAAGAGATAGAGAAGAGTGGATAGTTTGTTGGTCAGTGTAAAAAGAAAAAAAAGATGGGAGGAACAATGAGAGGTTGGGAACATACATGATAACAGATGGGATAATACATAGATCAAATGCTCTAGAATCTCCTTTTGAACCGTACGCAAACTGCTAATTGGAAATCACCGAGCCCCCCAAAAAAAATTTTTAAAATGTTTTTTGTCATAAATATTAGTAAAAAATAACAGAATAAATAGATTTTATAATAAGCTATCTCTTAAAATTTAAGTCATCTTTAAATATTGAAAGAAAGTTTCATTTTGAGATTTAAAAATGTGTTTCGTATATAATAAAATAAAAGATAGAATTAACATAAAAAGCTCCCTTGAGTTGATAAAATATACAGATTTAAAAATCCTGCAATTTTCTCGTCATATTTCTCATTTAACAAATCATTTTATATTGTTTGACAAAGCTTCAAGCCAAACGGAGACATGGAAATCTCGAGGTAAAATCATGGAATATACCATTTATTTTTACGTTACACTAACATGTTATTCTCTTTCGCTCTCTCTCTCTCTCTTTTTTTTCTCTCTCTATCTCTGTCTCTCTCTCTCTGTCTCTCTCTCTGTCTCTCTCACTCTCTCTCTCTCTCTCTGTCTCTGTCTCTCTATCTCTCGTTCTTTTAAGGACTAAGGCTAAAGGTCATATCGATATTTTGTTAAATTAAAAGTTTGTAGAGTAAGAGGGGGGAGGCTGTCATATTCCTGAAGTAGATAAACCGATTGCAAATCTCAAATAACGTTTGCAGGGCAAGGAATAAAGCAACAAGAACTTCTCATGTTTTGTCACGTTGTCATATTCTTTTCTGACATGGAGGAATATAGCATAGCGTTATGGGAAATGGGAACATATTTTCTTTGATGGAGTTAAAATCATTTCAACAATAATTTCAATGATAAGTTCATTGCTAAGTTTTATGATTAAATCAATACTAATTTCAATGATGAATTCAATTATATGTTCAATGCTAAGTTCAATGAAAATTTATACATGTTTGTAAAAAATTCATTGATGAATCCTCAAATTGAAAAAAGTTAACATTTTTCCCTAAGTTGTGGATAAATGACTTCCACCTTATCAATTTTTAGGTGTCAAGTGTCAAACTATTGATATGCCATCAACATCAGCAGAGAAGACAAGTCAGCTGAATTATAGCTATGCCAGTAAGTGTATTTTAAATATGTACATGATATTAAATAGTTGCCATCAGTTAAAATGGTACTTGATTGTGGTTTATAAAAATGACGAAGTAATAAAAATAATAATAACTTGATTCGACCCGTGGCGTACCTTACGCCCCAGACTTCCTCATTGATAGTGCAAAGAAAAGAAAGGGGGAAAGAACGGACACGAACTACAGCACGAAGAAATCAGAAACATGCGAATGAAAATCGGGTGGAGGTGGGATGGTTGGGACATCACTGACGTTTAAAATGGTCTCAAGACATGCGCACTGCGGTTAGCTACATACCCCCACGCTGCACCAAACTAGCTTGCCAACCATAAACTGAGATTTGCCGACCCTAGCAATAAGCATTGTTTGTCTCTAGACATGCCTACCCCCACTTGTGAACCCACTTTGCTTGTTTGGTCGACCACAGTGAGGGTCATTCCTCATGTAAATTTGTACCCTACTCTTTCGTGATCTTGTTCTGATGAATTATATATAAAGATAGTTGTAGTAGTAAAAACAAAGAGCAGTGTCTAAAATTTAAAAAAAAACTGTCAGAGGATTTGTTTTTATTTTCAAATCACATCAAAGTCTCTATTTTTTTTTAAAAACACACTTTTTCCATGCTTATCGTTGAACAGATGAGGCACCCCATCAAATCACCACGTCTAGAGACCCAGGTAAGCATGTCTAGCTAAGTTCATCTCACCATTAAACCGATGAAATACCGAAACCTAATACCACAATTAGAGACTCAGGTAAGCATGTTTACGTTGTTTAATCTCATCAATCATTAAACAGATGATTTCCCAAATCGTATACGTATATAGATCTTGACGAGCATGTTTAACCTTTTTCGCCCTATATAATTTTTTTCTAGCCTTTTTAATTAATTTTTTTTTCGCAGTATCCGTTTTTCAGTTTGTTATTAATGCCTCATAAAATGTAAGGTTTAATAGTATTCGAAATGCACATTCGTAGCAAAGATTTTACAGGCCAATGATTTCGTTGTTGTTGATATTTTTTAAAACATTTAAAACAATTTTTTAATTATAATCTAATATTAATGAATCCAATGAATAATTCCAGCTCACCCTAAAGACGTTAAACTGTTTGTGGGGATGGATGAAACAGTCGTATACAAAGACGACCGTCCATTTAGAAGTAAGTTGTACAGTACTATAATATAGAAAAGCAAATGTTTTTACTCACTGGCGAGAATAATTTTAAAAAATATTTTAATCTACGAAATGAAAGGGTTATCTTATAATAATTGATCTTTTCTTTATTTATTATAATATTATTTTAGTTAATCTTACTATTATGTTGATTATTAGGTCATTTGTTATTTTATTTCATATTTAATTCTATTGTGAAATGCGACTTTTGAACGTGATTTTAGTGAAATCAACCTGCCACTTTGCATGACTGGTCAGCAGAGGTGTTACTGGGGATGATGTCACCCACTCACAACTTACACCATAGACCTCCTCCGAATGTTGCTGTGCCAAATCACTTAGACACATAGAATATTGCATTTTGGTGTCACCCCTTGTACCTGGTGCGATCCGTACCCCAGTACCCCCCCCCGTGACGTCTCTGCTGCTCATTTCAGCTTGCATGCTAAACCAACTGAAACAGTTGATCCCCGGTAAACTTAAATGACCCCTGAGTGACCTCTGCTGGTACCATCTGGCAGCTCTAATTTGTTCTTAAAGCTTTATACACTCACCTTACCCTTAAGTCAATAAATCGATTATGATCGGTAGGTCCGTGAGTTACCTCAGTTGACCTTAGAGTTGACCTCTGCGGGTCATGCCTTGCACTTTAATCATGAACAAGCTCCTGTTCACTGATTGACCTCATACGTCGTACACTGACCCACTGCTGTAACAAGTAATAGACGACATCACTGTTGGAAACAATGTATCCTCGTGATACAAATGACTGACTGTAACTTAAATCTAAATGCCAAACTTTTTGCAAATAAATTTCTATTTGGCTTTTAAAATGTATCAGAATGCTTACAAGATTTCTTTTAGACTTTTAAATAAATTTAACAAAAGTTGATATATTTTTACAAATTATTATCATCATTTTTAAATTTATTTAGTGAATTATATAATGGCCCTTTGCGCATGTGTCGAGTTGGTTTGTTATGATTGTAATGCAGAGGCGTCACTAGGGTTGTGCGAGTGGTGCGGACCGCACCAAGTGACACCTGTTAAGTCTCTATGTTTAGGTGGATTGTGCCTTGCTCTCCGCTACACACAACATACACAAGAGATGACACAAGTCTGTGTAACGATGCAATGTTTATTCTACTATAAACAACTGTACAACTGGCTGTCTTGCCTTGACATAAAATACATCTATATATAACGGCTGTATGCTCAAGCATGCCCTCGGTCCGACCCGACCGCTTCTGGGCGACGTTAAACTCAACTCTGTTTTACTGCAACCCTGCAGCTCCCCGGTCTATCCTGACCGGTCTGACCGCACAACACTGTGCGAAGTACACACTCTCTGCAACACCCCGCACTCGTCTCGACTACTCTCTTATATACCCCCCAACTGGTCTCAACTGACCCTGGCGTGTCCTCTGGTCATGTCCCTGACATATCCCGTGTGACCAGAAGTTCACTCAGACATCACTAGACATTATTCCCGTGATAGGAGTTCATACCCGTCAACAACGCCTTGACCCGACTCCAACACTGGCTCACAACAATCTCACAACAATCTCACAACAATCTCACAACAATCATTCGCAGTGATTCTCATACCCTGACATATCCCCCCTCTTCCGTTAGATTCTACTTACGGGTAGAATCTCACAATACAACAAAGTCAGGGCATGGAATCACTGCACATTACAATTACAATAATATAATACATAATGAAATAATATCTTTCAAAATAATTTTATACACAACATTGCATGGAAAACACTAGTATATACAACACAGAGCATAAATCCACTTGGTCGTACCTTTATACGACTTCACTAACCCGCAACTCGTACGTTATCATTATCTTTAATCTCAAAGAACCAACCTTCGACCTACTACTGGTCATAACACCTCACATATTAGTATCCAACAATTGACCATTTTTACGCTAGATTGTTTTCTATTTACCAACTGACTCTACTGGTTCCTCATATAAATTCCTTAAGATATTTATTCCAGGATTACCTCCAGCATGAGATAATGTTATAGGGATAACTACTTATCCAAACTATAGACATTTCAGCCTGATTGTATTTAACCCATTACAATCAATTATATAACAATCATGTGCATATAGTAGTCGTAATCAACATAATTCATCATAATACTCATAATCATGAACAAAATCATTATCATCATATCTCATATTTCATAAATATATATATATATATAATAATTACATCTCCTTATAATGAAATTTTGCCCGAGGTCACCCGGAGCCAAAAATTATAATAAAAAACATCAGCACGAAAATACAACCATCTCATATTTATTTACAACCATCCGTAAGTACTAACTAACATAAGTACATAATCGCTATGAAACCTTACAATCATGTTCATATAATAATAATACTGGCCCGAGGTGACTCAGACCTCAATTTCTACCCAAATTAGTCCCCCCTCTATCCCCTGGTCGCCGTAACTCGACCGAATTTTGATGTAAATATCTAACCAATCAGCTGCCATATCTGCTTATTGCCGAGATAAAAAATCTGCAATAATGTTATCTTCACCTTTAATGTATTCCACGTTGAAATCGTATTCCTGTAACATCAAAGACCACCTGGAAACTCTTGAATTTTCAAATTTAGTCGTGTTCAAATATTTTAACGCTTGGTGGTCACACTGGAGCGTAAATCTTGCCCCCATTAAATAGTAGGATAATTTCTGAATTCCCCATATTATTGCCAAGCATTCCCTCTCTATTGTTGAGTATCTAGTTTCCCTGTCAACCAGTTTACGACTAATATATTTAACCGGGTGGAGCATATTGTCTCTCTTCTGCATCAAACATGCCCCCAATCCCTTCGTTGACGCATCTGTACGAACTATAAAGGGTTCCTTAATGTCGGGCAGAACCAAAATGGGGTTATTTGTTAAATAGTTTTGGATTGTATCCAATGCTTGTTGGCATTCCTTAGTCCAACATATATTATTAGGTTTACCTTTCTTTGTAAGGTCCGTCAATGGGGCTGTTATCGTTGAAAAATTAGGTATAAATTTATTGTAATACGCTATTAGGCCAACTAGTCCCCTTACTTGTCTCTTATTTTTGGGTCGTTCTATTTCCAACACTTTGTTTATATTGTTCATGTCTGGTTTTAAGATGCCTGCTCCAATTCTATGTCCCAGAAATTCGATTGATTCTTTACCTATTTCTAACTTAGATGGTTTAATGGTGAACCCTGCCTTTTTCAAAATCTCTAAAACCTCTCGAGTAACTCGTATATGTGACTCCCAGTCGTCTGTGTATACACAGATATCGTCAAAATAAGTAACTACCTCTTTTACTCCTTTGAATAATTTCTTACCTTTCTTTGTACTCTTGCACCATATCGTCAA
>CALYLW010003116.1:0-16605 GCA_944989445.1 Ampullaceana balthica | reverse complement strand
CAATTTGTCTAATCTTACAACACGATCAACCCACTCCCACGCCTCCTGTACTCTTGCATCACTCTGATACTCGATAAACAAATTGTTGTTGCTTCCTTCTGATTGGCTCAGTACTCACCACGTGATTCTACATTCTGATTGGTTCAGTACTTACCACGTGATCCCCCTTCTTCAGAAAGCCCAGGAAGATAGACGTGATGGCCGCCATGCCACTGGCGAAAGTCAATGATCCCGCCCCCTTCTCCAGAGAGTTGATGACAGCTTCCGCTGCCTCGGTGGTTGGGTTGGAGAGTCTGGAGTAGATGGGGCCCCCCTGATAATAGTATTTTTAAAAAGGTATATAATGGGGCCCCCTGATAATAGTATTTTAAAAAAGGTATATAAATGGGCACCCCTGAAAATAGTATTTTAAAAACATTTATATATCATGTACATGTATATGTAACATTTATATTACATGTACACGTATATGTAACATTTATATAACATGTACACGTATATGTAACATTTATATAACATGTACACGTATATGTACCATTTATATAACATGTACACATTGTTGTCACGTGTCCCATGCGTTCTAATTGTGTCATGTGTTCCATTTTGTGACTTGACTCTTTATTCGGTCAGGTAATGCAGTTGTAAGATCTCATGGTTTTCTTACAGAATCAACTCACTGCTGGCTCTAAAAACTGATGTCGAGATTAACAAGGTTTAACTACACACGTCGTCGTCAACACTCATATTTATATCTTCAGTATAAATAGTAAAAATAGTATTTTTAAAAAAGGTATATAAATGGGGGCCCCTGAAAATAGTATTTTAAAAAAGGTCTATAAATGGGGCCCAATGCAAGGAGACGAAACAACAGTCCATACATGGGCCTCCCTGCAAGGTGTCGAAACAACTGTCTATACATGGAGCTACCCAGCAAGGAGTCGAACATTTGATCCAAAAGTCTACACGTTTGTTACATATCAAAGAAAGGTTTACTCCCTGTGATTAAGGCGACCGACGATCAATGTTCCCTTTAAGCTGCGCGGCCATGCAGATATCTGACCGACGCCGCGACACAGTTTAGAATGAACGCGAAAAACATTTTGATATAAATTGTCACAAATCTTGTCTTTAAAGTATGTCACACTTTCGAGCAAAAATATTTTTTTAATTAAACAAATAACTAATATTTAATATAAAACACCATGACGTCACGCATGGCCGGACCCCCCCCTCCCCCTGTCACAAACTGTCACACTTTCTTACACCCCCTCCCCCCCCCCTCTGGAGCGTGACGCACTTTATGGACGGCCCCTAAAGTACATGTCTCTGTTGCTCTACTTTCTTCTCTCCCAAATCTAGAGCACGCCCTAATTTCAATCTGCCAAAAACCATACCAATATGACGTCACCGGGGTTAACTCAATCATAAATTACTGGGAAAAAAAATTCTTAAAATTTCGTTCGGGATTATGGATATGACTTTTGACTTTTCGGATGACAGTCGGGAGTATAAATAGTGTCTTGATTTTTCTTTAAGAATTTCAAAAAGTATTATTCAATCGTATGCTAACGTGCAACCCAGGGCTAACGTTAAATGCAATATGAAAGGAAATCTTTAAAATTTTCCTGGAGTCCATTCAGTCACAAATTCCATTTAATTCTAAGCAAACATGGTGTCAATAATGAGAAAAATGTCACAAATGTTGGTCCACGCATTTGATTCACAATAAACAAATTAAATAAAATTAACGCTTGGTAAGAATTGGCTAAAAGATTGGCTAAAAGACTGGCTAAAAGAATGGCTGACAGTTTTGGTTAAAAGACTAGCTAACTGACAGATTTGGCTAAAAGACTGTCTAACTGACAGATTTGGCTAAAAGACTGTCTAACTGACAGATTTGGCAAAAAGACTGTCTAACGGAAAGATTTGGCTAAAAGACTGTCGCACTCGTGAATGTTCATTCTCTTTTGGGTCGAGCCGTTAGGCTCTTAAGACCCGGTTCATTTTATCGCAAGCGAGCCTCATCAAGCGGGCATCGCCGTAGAGGTAACCCTCTGCAGGTACCGTTACTTCATCTTCCAAATCCCCGCACAGCCCGGGGCACTCTTCGAGTACGTGGGCCACCGTCTCTTCTGGGTGGCCACACAGCCGACAGGCCAGTTCCCTTCTGGTGTTAAACTTGTACAGGTAGCTTCGTGTGGGACAATGCTCAGTTCTCATTCTAGTTATGAGCGTCTGATTGCTACGTCCAATTTTCCACCAGGAATCGCTTTTGCTCGGTCGCGGCATGTACTGGAATACTTTTCTGGCCGTGCTTCCAGAAGCCCAGCCCTGAAGCCATTTCTCTCGGAAATGGTCCTTAAGCCACGATCTGACCCCCAGCTGGGTCATCGGGCGATCGGGTTGGGGCTGAGCTGAACCTTCTCTCGCTAACTCATCGACCCTGTCTGAATGAGGCTCGCCACTGTGCCCAGTGATGTACTGAAGGACTACTTTTCCGCCTCGTGCTAGGATTTCACCTACTGTTTCCAAAATGACACTGACCGTTTTCGTCTCCAGAGAGGATCGACCCACGGTCTCGAGCGAAAACCGTGAGTCGGTGAAAACTACGACGGTAGGGAAAACCTTTCTTCTTGCTAGACGTCGGCGCACTTCCTTCAAACCCTTGCAAATCGCCTCCAGTTCGGCGTCGTGACTACTGTATGCGGATCCGCACGGCCCTGACAGTTCGATACTGTCAGGTCCAGGTTGAGGGTATTGAATTAGCACTCCGTATCCACTTCTGCCATCCTTGAAACGCGAGCCGTCCGTAAAGACTTTTACCACACTATCGCCATAAGCTTCGATTGTCTTCAGAGTCTCGTCTCGCTGGAGCTCGACGGGACTGGCTTTCGTCACCGCTGTATTTGCCAGTGTCAAACGTAGTTCAGGCAAGTCTGAGCTTTCATGTGGTCCTCGAGCAGGGACCAGTCGCATGCGTTCCCTGTGCTTGGGTATGGGGACTGAGTCTTCTAGTTCGTAGACCGTATCCATGAAGGATGGTCTTTTCAGTCGGGTCCTCTTTACCCATCGGTCTTGTAATTGAAAGCAGGGTTCGTCATGCTCCAACCTACGGTATCGTTCCACCGTAGTCATGATAGCCTTTTCTCGCCTTATCGCCAGGGGTTCTACGTTAGACATAATTTCTACAGCGGCTGTGGGTGTCGTACGCAAAGCCCCGCATACAAACCGTAGAGCTTGGTTTTGTATGCGGTCCAGACCCTCTAGAGCCGTACGGCTCGCAAAGGCCTGGACCGGGAGGCTGTAATCAATAGCACCCCTCACACTACCGAGATAGAGAGCTCTCAGTAGTCTTGCATCCGCACCCCAACTAGTGCTAGCCAGTTTCTTCACCAGGGACAGTTTAGCTGTGGCTTTGGCGCACAATTCACGCACATGGTTATGTAGCTGGACCTTCTGGTCCAGTTTGATTCCCAAGTACGTTGGTGTCCGATCCCAATTCAATCTTTTCCCACATATCTGAAGCACCACCTCATGCTTCAGTGCATTACGTCCATTTGTGAAAATGGAATGGACCGTTTTCTCCGTATTGACTACTAGGCGCCAACGGTTGGCGTAGTCTTCGATTCGATTCAGATCTTCCTGCAGCCTGTTCTGCAGGGTTGCAACGTCCTTTCCGGAACTCCATATAGCCAGATCGTCAGCAAACATGGCATTCTGTGACCCCAGAATACCTTGTAGGTCGTGGACGTAGGCTAAGAACAATGTACAACTAAGGGCGGACCCCTGTGGAAGTCCGTCCTCCAGGCGATCTTCGTTGGATAATGACTCCCCCACTCGGGTCTTGATCGTTCTGTCCGTAAGGAACGATTTTATCCAACTGTACATGTTCGCAGTAACACCTAACTGCTGCAACTTATAAAGTAGCCCTCCACGCCACACCTTGTCGTATGCCTGCTTTAGATCGAAGAACACCGCAACGGTGTGATTCCTCGACTGGAGTTCATTCGTGATTGTCTGAATTAGTCGGAGAGCCTGGTCCATCGGTTGGCGTCCCTTTCGGAACCCACCCTGAGTCATTGGAATGCATTTGGACTGTTCGAGGAACCAGTAGAGTCGTGCGTTCACTAACCGTTCAGCTACCTTCCCCACACACGACGTGAGGGAAATTGGCCGGTAACTGGACGGGTGTTCGCCTGGTTTCCCCTCTTTGGGAATTGGGGTTATTGTGGCCTTTTTCCACAGCTTCGGCAGCGTGCCTGTTGTCCAAGTTCTATTTATGAAACCCAGCAGTTTCATTCGGCCTGTCTTGCCCAGATGTTTGAGCATTTCATTGTGAACTTTATCTGGTCCTGGTGCTTTGCCAGCCTGGCACTTGTTGAGTGCGGTTTGCAACTCTGTCATTGTGAAGGGGGCCGCGAAAACCTCTAGTTGAGGGCCCTTACTTTGTCTCCTTGAGCCCTCTTTGCGCATTCGGTCGATTGTTCGGCTAAAATCAGATCTGGCGCCTTTTTTGTTAACCTGGGCAAAGTGTTTGTTTAGCGCTCGTGCGCGCTTAACTTCACTAGCCCTTTGGCCCTTTGGTGTCGTCAAAGGGTTGGAATTCTTTGTCTTCCCTGCGCCAGATAATGCATCCAAGAGCCGCCAAACTTTTCTTCCGTCTACGAGGTCGAGTTTTTCGCACGTATTTACCCATTTCGCCTTCTTCGCTTTGTCGACAGCGGCCCGGACTTCAGCCGTCAGTCTGTTGTACGCCCTACGAGCTTCGGGCGTCTTCAGCCTGGCTGCCTTTTTCCGTGCTTTTGCTCTTTGTTTCACCAATTCTGCCAGACTCTTGTCCCAGTAAGGTCTGAACTTCTGTTTCCCGTTCGTCCTTGGGATAGTTCGCCTCGCAACCCCAAGGATTGTGTCAATAAACTGCCTGTAGGTGGCATCCATGTTGTCTCCTGCAACATCCAGCAGAGCGAGCTTGGTCTCGCTCTCGGCCTCGTACTTTCGCCAATCGGCCTTACGGAACTGCCAATGCCTTCTTTCAAATCGAGGTTTGCCTGCACCAAGTCCAAATTCAATCAGGATTGGTAAGTGATCGCTACCTACTTCCTTTAAAACTTCCAGTCTATGCTTCGACTCTAGGTCAGCGGAAATAAGCGTTAGATCTGGGCGGGACTCCGTGCTGTGCCCCGTGTGCAGTAGTGTCGGTTCACTGTCTGCATTCTGTAGCCTGATGAGATTCGTATTAATACAGACATCCTCGATGTAGCGGCCTGACGCGTTCCGTTCAGCATAGCCCCAGTCAGGAGACTGTGCATTAAAGTCTCCTGCTATTATCGTTTTGCCAAAAATGACATCTTCCCCAACTGGAAGTGCGATAGGGTTTCTGGGCGTATTATAGACGTTCGTGATTGTAAAGCCAACGTCGCCTTTGAAAACTCTCACGGTGAGAGTATCAGTGTTGCTGTAACACTTAACTTCGAGCAGCTCCATCGTTAAATCATTCCGGACCGCTGTGGCAAGACCTCGACATCGCCGGTCACACTTGCAATGGTATAGCGAGTAACCAGTGATATGGAACGGCTTCCCCTTGAGGAGCGTTTCTTGGAACAGCGCCACATCCACTTTCCGTTCGTGGAGTATTTTGGTTACTTCGTGTGCCTTTTGCCTTATGCCACAGACATTCAACTGTAAAACTACCAGGGCTTGTTCAGGATGGCCCTTCGCACCCATACAAGGACGGCCAGTCACCGATTGACCACTTGGGCATGGCCTGTCGTTCGTCACCATGCCTCTAAGAGGGGGGGTAGCCAACCGACCCGACGTACCACCATCCGCCGAGAAGGGGTTTAGAAGGTCCATTCCGGGACCTGCTTTTTTCGATATATGAACCATAGAATAGAGAGGGGGTAGGCAGAAATCTTCAACCCATTGAGGACGGTCCGAGTGCGTTCCGCCCCTTGCCCAGAGGGTCTTCCTGTCTTCGGCGTTCCTAGCCGGGCACTGTTGGGTATGGGTCTGCTCCCACACCCAGCACCGGGCCTCTCGGTGAGGCCATGCCCCACCCCCCGGTTGTCCGGAGGGTTCCAGTGCGTATGCTTGGCGATTTCGCCGGGGTTAGTCAGTTTCAGGTCGCAGCCACTTCCGCAACCCTACTTATCTCCCGGGCCCCGTAAAGGCCAACCCCAACCCAACTGTCGCACTAAAAGATTTGGCTAAATGACTGGCTAACTCACAGTTTTGGCTAAAAGACTGTCTAACTAAAAGATTTGGCTAAATGACTGGCTAACTCACAGATATGGCTAAAAGACTGGCTAACTGAAAGATTTGGCTAAAATACTGCCTAAATGACAGATTTTGCTAAAAGACTGGCTAACTGACAGATTTGGCTAAAAGACTGTCTAACTGAAAGATTTGGCTAAAAGACTGGCTAACTCACAGATTTGGCTAAAAGACTGGCTAACTGAAAGATTTGGCTAAAAGACCCTCTATGTGACAGTTTTGGCTAAAAGACTGGCTAACTGAAAGATTTGGTTAAAAGACTGTCTAACTGACATATTGGCTAATAAACTGGCAAACTGTCATAAATGGCTAAAAGACTGGCTAACTCACATTTAAATCTAACTTTTGTTCTTATGTCCCGCAAGGAGTGTCAAACATTTTAATTTAGAACAAATCTCAACATTAGAGGATTGATTGAGTCCTGTCTGGTGTGTCCTGTCTGGTGTGTCCTGTCTGGTGTGTCCTGTCTGGTGTGTCCTGTCTGGTGTGTCCTGTCTGGTGTGTCCTGTCTGGTGTGTCCTGTCTGGTGTGTCCAGTCTGGTGTGTCCTGTCTGGTGTGTCCTGTCTGGTGTGTCCTGTCTGGTGTGTCCTGTCTGGTGTGTCCTGTTTGGTGTGTCCTGTCTGGTGTGTCCTGTCTGGTGTGTCCTGTCTGGTGTGTCCTGTCTGGTGTGTCCTGTCTGGTGTGTCCTGTCTGGTGTGTCCTGTCTGGTGTGTCCTGTCTGGTGTGTCCTGTCTGGTGTGTCCTGTCTGGTGTGTCCTGTCTGGTGTGTCCTGTCTGGTGTGTCCTGTCTGGTGTGTCCTGTCTGGTGTGTCCTGTCTGGTGTGTCCTGTCTGGTGTGTCCTGTCTGGTGTGTCCTGTCTGGTGTGTCCTGTCTGGTGTGTCCTGTCTCATCATTATTTGATTGGGTTAATGTCCTCTCTGTTATGTCCTGTCTCATCATTATGTGAGAGGGTTCTTGTCTTCTCTGTTATGTCCTGTCTCATCATTATGTGAGAGGGTTAATGTCCTCTCTGTTATGTCCTGTCTCATCATTATGTGAGAGGGTTCTTGTCTTCTCTGTTATGTCCTGTCTCATCATTATGTGAGAGGGTTAATGTCCTCTCTGTTATGTCCTGTCTCATCATTATGTGAGAGGGTTAATGTCCTCTCTGTTATGTCCTGTCTCATCATTATGTGAGAGGGTTCTTGTCTTCTCTGTTATGTCCTGTCTCATCATTATGTGAGAGGGTTAATGTCCTCTCTGTTATGTCCTGTCTCATCATTATGTGAGAGGGTTCTTGTCTTCTCTGTTATGTCCTGTCTCATCATTATGTGAGAGGGTTAATGTCCTCTCTGTTATGTCCTGTCTCATCATTATGTGAGAGGGTTCTTGTCTTCTCTGTTATGTCCTGTCTCATCATTATGTGAGAGGGTTAATGTCCTCTCTGTTATGTCCTGTCTCATCATTATGTGAGAGGGTTCTTGTCTTCTCTGTTATGTCCTGTCTCATCATTATGTGAGAGGGTTAATGTCCTCTCTGTTATGTCCTGTCTCATCATTATGTGAGAGGGTTCTTGTCTTCTCTGTTATGTCCTGTCTCATCATTATGTGAGAGGGTTAATGTCCTCTCTGTTATGTCCTGTCTCATCATTATGTGAGAGGGTTCATGTCCTCTCTGTTATGTCCTGTCTCATCATTATGTGAGAGGGTTCTTGTCTTCTCTGTTATGTCCTGTCTCATCATTATGTGAGAGGGTTAATGTCCTCTCTGTTATGTCCTGTCTCATCATTATGTGAGAGGGTTCTTGTCTTCTCTGTTATGTCCTGTCTCATCATTATGTGAGAGGGTTAATGTCCTCTCTGTTATGTCCTGTCTCATCATTATGTGAGAGGGTTCTTGTCTTCTCTGTTATGTCCTGTCTCATCATTATGTGAGAGGGTTAATGTCCTCTCTGTTATGTCCTGTCTCATCATTATGTGAGAGGGTTCTTGTCTTCTCTGTTATGTCCTGTCTCATCATTATGTGAGAGGGTTAATGTCCTCTCTGTTATGTCCTGTCTCATCATTATGTGAGAGGGTTCATGTCCTCTCTGTTATGTCCTGTCTCATCATTATGTGAGAGGGTTCTTGTCTTCTCTGTTATGTCCTGTCTCATCATTATGTGAGAGGGTTAATGTCCTCTCTGTTATGTCCTGTCTCATCATTATGTGAGAGGGTTCTTGTCTTCTCTGTTATGTCCTGTCTCATCATTATGTGAGAGGGTTAATGTCCTCTCTGTTATGTCCTGTCTCATCATTATGTGAGAGGGTTCATGTCCTCTCTGTTATGTCCTGTCTCATCATTATGTGAGAGGGTTCTTGTCTTCTCTGTTATGTCCTGTCTCATCATTATGTGAGAGGGTTAATGTCCTCTCTGTTATGTCCTGTCTCATCATTATGTGAGAGGGTTCATGTCCTCTCTGTTATGTCCTGTCTCATCATTATGTGAGAGGGTTCTTGTCTTCTCTGTTATGTCCTGTCTCATCATTATGTGAGAGGGTTAATGTCCTCTCTGTTATGTCCTGTCTCATCATTATGTGAGAGGGTTCTTGTCTTCTCTGTTATGTCCTGTCTCATCATTATGTGAGAGGGTTAATGTCCTCTCTGTTATGTCCTGTCTCATCATTATGTGAGAGGGTTAATGTCCTCTCTGTTATGTCCTGTCTCATCATTATGTGAGAGGGTTCTTGTCTTCTCTGTTATGTCCTGTCTCATCATTATGTGAGAGGGTTAATGTCCTCTCTGTTATGTCCTGTCTCATCATTATGTGAGAGGGTTCTTGTCTTCTCTGTTATGTCCTGTCTCATCATTATGTGAGAGGGTTAATGTCCTCTCTGTTATGTCCTGTCTCATCATTATGTGAGAGGGTTCTTGTCTTCTCTGTTATGTCCTGTCTCATCATTATGTGAGAGGGTTAATGTCCTCTCTGTTATGTCCTGTCTCATCATTATGTGAGAGGGTTCTTGTCTTCTCTGTTATGTCCTGTCTCATCATTATGTGAGAGGGTTAATGTCCTCTCTGTTATGTCCTGTCTCATCATTATGTGAGAGGGTTCTTGTCTTCTCTGTTATGTCCTGTCTCATCATTATGTGAGAGGGTTAATGTCCTCTCTGTTATGTCCTGTCTCATCATTATGTGAGAGGGTTCATGTCTTCTCTGTTATGTCCTGTCTCATCATTATGTGAGAGGGTTAATGTCCTCTCTGTTATGTCCTGTCTCATCATTATGTGAGAGGGTTCTTGTCCTCTCTGTTATGTCCTGTCTCATCATTATGTGAGAGGGTTAATGTCCTCTCTGTTATGTCCTGTCTCATCATTATGTGAGAGGGTTCATGTCCTCTCTGTTATGTCCTGTCTCATCATTATGTGAGAGGGTTCTTGTCTTCTCTGTTATGTCCTGTCTCATCATTATGTGAGAGGGTTAATGTCCTCTCTGTTATGTCCTGTCTCATCATTATGTGAGAGGGTTCTTGTCTTCTCTGTTATGTCCTGTCTCATCATTATGTGAGAGGGTTAATGTCCTCTCTGTTATGTCCTGTCTCATCATTATGTGAGAGGGTTCTTGTCTTCTCTGTTATGTCCTGTCTCATCATTATGTGAGAGGGTTAATGTCCTCTCTGTTATGTCCTGTCTCATCATTATGTGAGAGGGTTCTTGTCTTCTCTGTTATGTCCTGTCTCATCATTATGTGAGAGGGTTAATGTCCTCTCTGTTATGTCCTGTCTCATCATTATGTGAGAGGGTTCATGTCCTCTCTGTTATGTCCTGTCTCATCATTATGTGAGAGGGTTAATGTCCTCTCTGTTATGTCCTGTCTCATCATTATGTGAGAGGGTTCTTGTCTTCTCTGTTATGTCCTGTCTCATCATTATGTGAGAGGGTTAATGTCCTCTCTGTTATGTCCTGTCTCATCATTATGTGAGAGGGTTCTTGTCTT
Source organism: Ampullaceana balthica (assembly GCA_944989445.1). Lineage (NCBI taxonomy): Eukaryota > Metazoa > Mollusca > Gastropoda > Lymnaeidae > Ampullaceana > Ampullaceana balthica. The sequence goes on along the minus strand of CALYLW010003116.1, from coordinate 6,379 downwards.
CTCTGTTATGTCCTGTCTCATCATTATGTGAGAGGGTTAATGTCCTCTCTGTTATGTCCTGTCTCATCATTATGTGAGAGGGTTCATGTCCTCTCTGTTATGTCCTGTCTCATCATTATGTGAGAGGGTTCTTGTCTCTCTGTTATGTCCTGTCTCATCATTATGTGAGAGGGTTAATGTCCTCTCTGTTATGTCCTGTCTCATCATTATGTGAGAGGGTTCTTGTCTTCTCTGTTATGTCCTGTCTCATCATTATGTGAGAGGGTTAATGTCCTCTCTGTTATGTCCTGTCTCATCATTATGTGAGAGGGTTCTTGTCTTCTCTGTTATGTCCTGTCTCATCATTATGTGAGAGGGTTAATGTCCTCTCTGTTATGTCCTGTCTCATCATTATGTGAGAGGGTTCTTGTCTTCTCTGTTATGTCCTGTCTCATCATTATGTGAGAGGGTTAATGTCCTCTCTGTTATGTCCTGTCTCATCATTATGTGAGAGGGTTCATGTCCTCTCTGTTATGTCCTGTCTCATCATTATGTGAGAGGGTTCTTGTCTTCTCTGTTATGTCCTGTCTCATCATTATGTGAGAGGGTTAATGTCCTCTCTGTTATGTCCTGTCTCATCATTATGTGAGAGGGTTCTTGTCTTCTCTGTTATGTCCTGTCTCATCATTATGTGAGAGGGTTAATGTCCTCTCTGTTATGTCCTGTCTCATCATTATGTGAGAGGGTTCATGTCCTCTCTGTTATGTCCTGTCTCATCATTATGTGAGAGGGTTAATGTCCTCTCTGTTATGTCCTGTCTCATCATTATGTGAGAGGGTTAATGTCCTCTCTGTTATGTCCTGTCTCATCATTATGTGAGAGGGTTAATGTCTTCTCTGTTATGTCCTGTCTCATCATTATGTGAGAGGGTTAATGTCCTCTCTGTATGTCCTGTCTCATCATTATGTGAGAGGGTTCTTGTCTTCTCTGTTATGTCCTGTCTCATCATTATGTGAGAGGGTTAATGTCCTCTCTGTTATGTCCTGTCTCATCATTATGTGAGAGGGTTCTTGTCTTCTCTGTTATGTCCTGTCTCATCATTATGTGAGAGGGTTAATGTCCTCTCTGTTATGTCCTGTCTCATCATTATGTGAGAGGTTCTTGTCTCTCTGTTATGTCCTGTCTCATCATTATGTGAGAGGGTTAATGTCCTCTGTTATGTAGTCCTGTCTCATCATTATGTGAGAGGGTTCATGTCCTCTCTGTTATGTCCTGTCTCATCATTATGTGAGAGGGTTCATGTCCTCTCTGTTATGTCCTGTCTCATCATTATGTGAGAGGGTTTATGTCCTCATCTGTTATGTCCTGTCTCATCATTATAGTGAGAGGGTTACTTGTCTTCTCTGTTATGTCCTGTCTCCATCATTATGTGAGAGGTTAATGTCCTCATCTGTTATGTCCTGTCTCATCATTATGTGAGAGGGTTCTTGTTCCTCTTTATGTCCTGTCTCATCATTATGTGAGAGGGTTAATGTCCTCTCTGTTATGTCCTGTCTCATCATTATGTGAGAGGGTTCTTGTCTTCTCTGTTATGTCCTGTCTCATCATTATGTGAGAGGGTTAATGTCCTCTCTGTTATGTCCTGTCTCATCATTATGTGAGAGGGTTCATGTCCTCTCTGTTATGTCCTGTCTCATCATTATGTGAGAGGGTTCTATGTCTTCTCTGTTATGTCCTGTCTCATCATTATGTGAGAGGGTTCTTGTCTTCTCTGTTATGTCCTGTCTCATCATTATGTGAGAGGGTTAATGTCCTCTCTGTTATGTCCTGTCTCATCATTATGTGAGAGGGTTCAATGTCCTCTCTGTATGTCCTGTCTCATCATTATGTGAGAGGGTTCTTGTCTTCTCTGTTATGTCCTGTCTCATCATTATGTGAGAGGGTTAATGTCCTCATCTGTTATGTCCTGTCTCATCATATGTGAGAGGGTTCTTGTCTTCTCTGTTATGTCCTGTCTCATCATTATGTGAGAGGGTTAATGTCCTCTCTGTTATGTCCTGTCTCATCATTATGTGAGAGGGTTAATGTCCTCTCTGTTATGTCCTGTCTCATCATTATGTGAGAGGGTTCTTGTCTCTCTGTTATTCCCGTCCTGTCTCATCAATTATGTGAGAGGTTCTTGTCTTCTCTGTTATGTCTGTCTTATCATTATTGAGAGGGTTAATGTCCTCTCTGTTATGTCCTGTCTCATCATTATGTGAGAGGGTTCATGTCCTCATCTGTCTGCTATGTCAGTTCTCAGACTCATCATATGTGAGAGGGTTCTTGTACTCTCTGTTATGTCCAGTCTCAACATTATAGTGAGAGGGTAATAGATCCTCTCTAGGATATGTCCTGTACTCATCATTATGTGAGAGGGTTCTTTCTTCTCTGTATATGTCCTAGTCTCATCATTATGTGAGAGGGATTAATGTCCTCTCTGTTACTGTCCTGTCTCATCATTATGTGAGAGGCTTCTTGTCTTCTCTGTATATGCTCCTGATCTCATCATTATGTGAGAAGGTAATGTCCTCTCTGTTATGACTGTCTCATCATTATGTGAGAGGTTCTTGTCTCTCTCTGTTATGTCCTGTCTCATCATTATGTGAGAGGGTTAATGTCCTCTCTGTATGTCCTGTCTCATCATTATGCTGAGAGGGTTTCTTGTCTTCTCTGTTATGTCTTGTCTCATCATTATGTGAGAGGGTTAATGTCCTCTCTGTTATGTCCTGTCTCATCATTATGTGAGAGGGTTCATGTCCTCTCTGTTATGTCCTGTCTCATCATTATGTAGAGGGTTCTTGTCTTCTCATGTTATGTCCTGTCTCATCATTATGTGAGAGGGTTAATGTCCTCTCTGTATGTCCTGTCTCATCATATGATGAGAGGGTTCTTGTCTTCTCTGTATGTCTTGTCTCATCATTAGTGAGAGAGGGTCTATATGTCCTCTCTGTTATGTCCTGTCTCATCATATGTGAGAGAGGTTCATGTCCTCTCTGTTATGTCCTGTCCTCATCATTATGTGAGAGGGTTCTTGTCTCTCTGTTATGTCCTGTCTCATCATTATGTGAGAGAGGTTAATGTCCTCTCTGTTATGTCCTGTCTCATCATTATGTGAGAGGGTTCTGTCTTCTCTGTTATGTCCTGTCCTCATCATATATGTGAGAGGGTTAATGTCCTCTCTGTTATGTCCTGTCTCATCATTATGTGAGAGGGTTCTTGTCTTCTCTGTTATGTCCTGTCTCATCATTATGTGAGAGGTTAAATGTCCTCTCTGTATGTCCTGTCTCATCATTATGTGAGAGGGTTCTTGTCTTCTCTGTTATGTCCTGTCTCATCATTATGTGAGAGGGTTAATGTCCTCTCTGTTTATGTCCTGTCTCATCATTATGTGAGAGGGTTCTTGTCTTCTCTGTTATGTCTTGTCTCATCATTATGTGAGAGAGGGTATAATGTCCTCTCTGATTATGTCCTGTCTCATCATTATGTGAGAGGTTCATGTCCTCTCTGTTATGTCCTGTCTCATCATTATGTGAGAGGGTTTCTTGTCTCTCTGTTATGTCCTGTCTCATCATTAGTGAGAGGTTTAATGTCCTCTCTGTTATGTCCTGTCTCATCATATGTGAGAGGGTATCTTGTCTTCTCTGTTATGTCTTGTCTCATCATTATGTGAGAGGGTTAATGTCCTCTCTGTTATGTCGGACTTGGAAACCAGTGTTGAAAATGCTGCACCCTCTGTTTATGAAGATATGGGAAGAGGAGCAAGTTCCTTCCGATTGGAAAGAGGGATAACCTTATCAAGATCCCAAAGAAGGGAGACTTAAGCTCCTGCTCGAACTACAGAGGGATCACCCTGCTGTCCATCCCAGGAAAGGTTTTCAACCGTGTACTACTTAACAGGATGAAAAACGCTGTAGACCCTCTATTGCGGGACGAACAAGCTGGCTTTCGCACCAACAGATCCTGCACGGACCAGATAGCGACACTGCGCAACATTCTAGAGCAGTCACTAGAGTGGAACTCACCGCTCTATGTCAACTTTGTTGACTATGAAAAAGCCTTCGACAGTGTTGACAGGCAAACCTTGTGGAGATTGCTAAGGCATTACGGGGTGCCACAGAAGATTACGGATATAATTAGAAACATGTACGAAGGGATAAACTGCCGAGTTTATCCATGGCCAGCAGGTGACAGATGCGTTTCAGGTGAAGACTGGTGTGAGACAAGGTTGCTTGCTGTCACCATTCCTCTTCCTGTTAGCCATTGACTGGGTGATGAAAACATCTACATAGCAGAAAAGGAATGGCATCCAATGGACCATTGTGGGATCAACTGGATGATCTTGACTTTGCCGATGATCTTGCCCTCTTGCACATACCCAACAACAGATGCAGGAGAAAACAAACATTGTCGCAGCCACTTCTGCCAGCATGTGTCTCAACATTCACAAAGGGAAGAGTAAATCCTCAAGGTTAAATGCCACCAGTACATCACCCATTAGCTTGAAGGAGAAGCCCTTGAGGAGGTGGACAGTTTTGTTTACCTTGGCAGCGTGGTAGATAAGCAAGTGGTACAGATGCGGACGTCAAAATAAGGATCGGAAAAGCAAGAGCAGCCTTCCAGTAACTCAAGAATGTTTGGGTCTCTAACAACTTAGGCAGCAAGTTAAAAGTAAGGATTTTTAAAGCTATGGTAAAACCTGTGCTGCTATATGGAGCCGAGACATGGAGAACAACGGCCGTAAACTTGACCAGAATCCAGTCCTTCATCACACAACTGTTTAAGAAGGATTCTCAGATTCACTGGCCGACAAAATCAGCAACCAGGAACTGTGGCAGCGACAAAACAGAAGCCCATTGAGGAAGAGATTCTCCAGAAGCGGTGGAGGTGGATTGGTCATACACTAAGGAAACCTGCTCCTAACACAACAAAGCAAACCCTGAAATGGAACCCACAGGGTAAGCGGAAAAGAGGCCGTCCAAGAAACACTTGGCGCCGAGAATTGGGAGGCAGACATCAAGAGAATTGGCCATGAATGGAAGATCCTGGAGAAGCTGGCCCAGGATAGAGATGCCTGGAGGTCTCTCGTAGAGTGGCCTATGCCCTTGAGGAATCGCAGACGCCGACGATGATCGGTAGATGCCCCTCATGGACGAGAAGGTCTCAACAAAAACATCATTATGTGAGAGGGTTAATGTCCTCTCTGTTATGTCCTGTCTCATCATTATGTCAGCGTAAAATGCTACCTCACTTTGGTGAGACCTGTACTAGAATATGCATCTTCTGTATGGGACCCATCCACCAAAGAAAACATTGATAAACTAGAACAAATTCAAAAAAGAGCTGCCAGATTCATTACTAGAGAATATTCGAAACTGACAAGAATAACACCATTAGTTAAATCATTAAACCTTGAAACACTAGAGGATAGAAGAACCAAGAGTAAAGTAGTAATCATACATAAAGCAATTAATTCTAATTTAGAAATACAACACAAAGATAACTTAATACAACCCTCAGATAGACATAAGGATAAAAACACATTTCTTATTCCGTATGCAAGAACAAACACATACAAGTTTTCCTTCTTCCCGTCCGAATTCGGGCGTGGCATGGGTCTGCCTGAAGAATCCAGGAAAAACCAACACTTTATCAACATTTAAAATCTCTAATAAAAATGCAGGACTAAACACAAACCATAGATAAGCGTAAGAAGCATTAATCTTCTGTATATAAGGAGCGTCTGTAAACAGATAAGATAAGATCATTATGTGAGCGGGTTCATTGTCCTCTCTGTTATGTCCTGTCTCATCATTATGTGAGAGGGTTCATGTGCTCTCTGTTTGTCCTGTCTCATCATTATGTGAGCGGGTTCATGTCCTCTCTGTTATGTCCTGTCTCATCATTATGAGCGTTCAGTCCCTCTGTGTCCTGTCTTTAGTCTGTGAGTCTGTCTGTTGTCCTGTCTCCATATTGAGGGGTTATGTCCTCTCTGTTATGTCCTGTCTCATCATTATGTGAGGGGTTCATGTCCTCATCTGTTATGTCCTGTTCATCATTATGTGAGAGGGTTCTGTCCTCTCTGTGTGTCTGTCTCATATGTACCCTGTGCGAGGGTTCTGTCCTCTCTGTTTGTCCTGTCTCATCATTATGTGAGCGGGTTTTGTCCTCTCTGTTATGTCCTGTCTCATCATTATGTGAGAGGGTTATGTCCTCTCTGTTATGTCCTGTCATCATTATGTGAGAGGTCATGTCTCTCTGTTATGTCCTGTCTCATCATTATGTGAGAGGGTTAATGTCTCTCTGTTATGTCCTGTCTCATCATTATGTGAGAGGGTTCTTGTCTTCTCTGTTATGTCCT
>CALYLW010003115.1:0-16729 GCA_944989445.1 Ampullaceana balthica | reverse complement strand
TATTCATTATAGTTAAAATAAATGACTCGTAAAAACAGAGCTTTTGACTATAAATCCCAACGCGCATTACTCAAAATAAAGTCTTGGAAGAAATGAATGAATGAATGAATGAATGAATGAATGAATGAATGAATGAATGAATGAATGAATGAATGAATGAATGAATGAATGAATGAATGGCAACCGTCCGTTCTTATGGGACGATGGCGTGTACTCCTGCTCCTCTCCCCCCTGCCCTTTCTCCTGGCCCTTCTCTCTTCACTCAAAGCTATGAGGGATGCTTCCGCGACATGAATGCCCTCACGCACTTTTGCCCTCCAGGAGGTGCGCTCCTCAGCAACGGTCTCCCACGTTTTATGGTCTATCTGTGCCAATGACATGTCTTTCTTGCAGACGTCCTTGAAGTGCAAGCAGGGGCGACCTCTTTTTCTCATACCGGTTGCAAGCTCACCGTAAAGCAAAGCTCTACGAATGCGCTCCGAGCTCATCCTGCGGACATGACCTAACCACCGCAGGCGCCTCTCACTCAGAATTGAGTGCATAGCATATGGCTTCTTCTGAGTACCTCGACATTGGTGATCTTATCCTGTCAATTGATTCGTAGAATCCTACGCAAGCACAAGCATCGTAAGTGGAAGCTGTTGAGCTGCTTTGTTTGCTTGGCGTAGGTCGTCCAGCACTCACTGTCATAGAGGAGTGTGCTGAGCACGCAGGTCTGGTACACAGTGATTTTCGTCCTATCCGTTCGGTGGCATGTTGGAAGAAATACTGCACCAAAAATAACTCGTTTTGAACGTCCGCTTAAACGTGTTCAATATGATTGGCTGTAGGAGTCATGTGTGTTTGAGGGACCAATCGCTATCGATGACCGGACAGAACATTGCCTTTTATTATATAGGAAGATAATTCAAAGTCGTAAGCCTCATTTAAATAAACATATCTATACCCTTCCCTTTCACTACGCCTCTACGCCGAAACCTTTCCTCATGTACACCTGTCACGATGATCTAGCCAAAATGTGTGTACATATGTAAAACAATACCATGCTGTTGTAAACCTGTCACAACAAAGTGTTCTAGTGTACATCTGTCACATCAACATGCCCTAGTGTACATCTGTCACATCGACGTGCTCTAATGTAAAACTGTCACATCAACGTGTTCTAGTGTACATCTGTCACATCAACGTGCTCTAGTGTACATCTGTCACATCGACGTGTTCTAGTGTACATCTGTCACATCGACGTGCTCTAATGTAAAACTGTCACATCAACGTGTTCTAGTGTTTATCTGTCACATCAACGTGCTCTAGTGTGCATCTGTCACATCAACGTGCTCTAGTGTACATCTGTCACATGACGTACTCTACATCTGTCACATCAACGTGTTCTAGTGTACATCTGTCACATCAACGTGCTCTAGTGTAAATCTGTCACATTAACGTGCTCTAGTGTACATCTGTCACATCAACATGCCCTAGTGTACATCTGTCACATCAACATGCCCTAGTGTACATCTGTCACATCGACGTGCTCTAATGTAAAACTGTCACATCAACGTGTTCTAGTGTACATCTGTCACATCAACATGCCCTAGTGTACATCTGTCACAATAACATGCCCTAGTGTACATCTGTCACATCGACGTGCTCTAATGTAAAACTGTCACATCAACGTGTTCTAGTGTACATCTGTCACATCAACGTGCTCTAGTGTACATCTGTCACATCAACGTGCTCTAGTGTACATCTGTCACATGACGTTCTCTACATCTGTCACATCAACGTGTTCTAGTGTACATCTGTCACATCAACGTGCTCTAGTGTAAATCTGTCACATTAACGTGTTCTAGTGTACATCTGTCACATCAACATGCCCTAGAGTACATCTGTCACATCAACATGCCCTAGTGTAAATCTGTCACATCGACGTGCTCTAATGTAAAACTGTCACATCAACGTGTTCTAGTGTACATCTGTCACATCTAGTGCTCTAGTGTACATCTGTCACATCGACGTGTTCTAGTGTACATCTGTCACATCGACGTGCTCTAATGTAAAACTGTCACATCAACGTGTTCTAGTGTTTATCTGTCACATCAACGTGCTCTAGTGTACATCTGTCACATAAACGTGGTCTAGTGTACATCTGTCACATGACGTACTCTACATCTGTCACATCAACGTGTTTTAGTGTACATCTGTCACATCAACGTGCTCTAGTGTAAATCTGTCACATTAACGTGTTCTAGTGTACATCTGTCACATCAACGTGTTCTAGTGTACATCTGTCACATCAACGTGCCCTAGTGTACATCTGTCACATCAACGTGCCCTAGTATACATCTGTCACATCAACGTGCCCTAGTGTACATCTGTCACATCAACGTACTCTTGTGTACATCTGTCACATCAACGTGCTCTAGTGTACATCTGTCACATCAACGTGCTCTAGTGTACATCTGTCACATCAACGTGCTCTAGTGTGCATCTGTCACATCAACGTGTTCTAGTGTACATCTGTCACATCAACGTGCTCTAGTGTACATGTGTCACATCAACGTGCTCTAGTGTACATCTGTCACATCAACGTGTTCTAGTGTACATCTGTCACATCGACGTGTTCTAGTGTACATCTGTCACATCGACGTGCTCTAATGTAAAACTGTCACATCAACGTGTTCTAGTGTTTATCTGTCACACAAACGTGCTCTAGTGTACATCTGTCACATCAACGTGCTCTAGTGTAAATCTGTCACATTAACATGTTCTAGTGTACATCTGTCACATCAACGTGTTCTAGTGTATATCTGTCACATCAACGTGCCCTAGTGTACATCTGTCACATCAACGTGCCCTAGTATACATCTGTCACATCAACGTGCCCTAGTGTACATCTGTCACATCAACGTACTCTTGTGTACATCTGTCACATCAACGTGCTCTAGTGTACACCTGTCACATCAACGTGCTCTAGTGTACATCTGTCACATCAACGTGCTCTAGTGTACATCTGTCACATCAACGTGTTCTAGTGTACATCTATCACATCAACGTGCTCTAGTGTACATCTGTCACATCGACGTGCTCTAATGTAAAACTGTCACATCAACGTGTAATAGTGTTTATCTGTCACATCAACGTGCTCTAGTGTACATCTGTCACATGACGTACTCTACATCTGTCACATCAACGTGTTCTAGTGTACATCTGTCACATCAACGTGCTCTAGTGTAAATCTGTCATATTAACGTGTTCTAGTGTACATCTGTCACATCAACGTGTTCTAGTGTACATCTGTCACATCAACGTGCCCTAGTGTACATCTGTCACATCAACGTGCCCTAGTATACATCTGTCACATCAACGTGCCCTAGTGTACATCTGTCACATCAACGTACTCTTGTGTACATCTGTCACATCAACGTGCTCTAGTGTACATCTGTCAAATCAACGTGCTCTAGTGTACATCTGTCACATCACCGTGCTCTAGTGTACATCTGTCACATCAACGTGTTCTAGTGTACATCTGTCACATCAACGTGCTCTAGTGTACATGTGTCACATCAACGTGCTCTAGTGTACATCTGTCACATCAACGTGTTCTAGTGTACATCTGTCACATCGACGTGTTCTAGTGTACATCTGTCACATCGACGTGCTCTAATGTAAAACTGTCACATCAACGTGTTCTAGTGTTTATCTGTCACATCAACGTGCTATAGTGTACATCTGTCACATCAACGTGCTCTAGTGTACATCTGTCACATGACGTACTCTACATCTGTCACATCAACGTGTTCTAGTGTACATCTGTCACATCAACGTGCTCTAGTGTAAATCTGTCACATTAACGTGTTCTAGTGTACATCTGTCACATCAACGTGTTCTAGTGTACATCTGTCACATCAACGTGCCCTAGTGTACATCTGTCACATCAACGTGCCCTAGTATACATCTGTCACATCAACGTGCCCTAGTGTACATCTGTCACATCAACGTGCTCTAGTGTACATCTGTCACATCAACGTGCTCTAGTGTACATCTGTCACATCAACGTGCTCTAGTGTACATCTGTCACATCAACGTGCTCTAGTGTACATCTGTCACATCAACGTTTTCTAGTGTACATCTGTCACATCAACATGCCCTAGTGTATATCTGTCACATCAACGTGCTCTAGTGTACATCTGTCCCATCAACGTGTTCTAGTGTACATCTGTCACATCAACGTGTTCTATTGTACATCTGTCACTTCAACGTTTTCTAGTGTACATCTGTCACATCAACGTGCCCTAGTGTACATCTGTCACATCAACGTGTTCTAGTGTACATCTGTCACATCAACGTGCTCTAGTGTAAATCTGTCACATTAACGTGTTCTAGTGTACATCTGTCACATCAACGTGTTCTAGTGTACATCTGTAACATCAACGTGCCCTAGTGTACATCTGTCACATCAACGTGCCCTAGTATACATCTGTCACATCAACGTGCCCTAGTGTACATCTGTCACATCAACGTACTCTTGTGTACATCTGTCACATCAATGTGCTCTAGTGTACATCTGTCACATCAACGTGCTCTAGTGTACATCTGTCACATCAACGTGCTCTAGTGTACATCTGTCACATCAACGTGTTCTAGTGTACATCTGTCACATCAACGTGCTCTAGTGTACATGTGTCACATCAACGTGCGCTTGTGTACATCTGTCACATCAACGTGTTCTAGTGTACATCTGTCACATCGACGTGTTCTAGTGTACATCTGTCACATCGACGTGCTCTAATGTAAAACTATCACATGAACGTGTTCTAGTGTTTATCTGTCACATCAACGTGCTCTAGTGTACATCTGTCACATCAACGTGCTCTAGTGTACATCTGTCACATGACGTACTCTACATCTGTCACATCAACTTGTTCTAGTGTACATCTGTCACATCAACGTGTTCTAGTGTACATCTGTCACATCAACGTGCCCTAGTGTACATCTGTCACATCAACGTGCTCTAGTGTACATCTGTCACATCAACGTGTTCTAGTGTACATCTGTCACATCAACGTGCCCTAGTGTTCATCTGTCACATCAACGTGCCCTAGTGTACATCTGTCACATCAACGTGTTCTAGTGTACATCTGTCACATCAACGTGCCCTAGTGTACATCTGTCACATCAACGTGTTCTAGTGTACAGCTGTCACATCAACGTGTTCTAGTGTACATCTGTCACATCAACGTTCTCTAGTGTACATCTGTCACATCAACGTGTTCTAGTGTACATCTGTCACATCAACGTGCTCTAGTGTACATGTGTCACATCAACGTGCCCTAGTGTACATCTGTCACATCAACGTGCTCTAGTGTATATCTGTCACATCAACGTGCTATAGTGTACATCTGTCACATCAACGTGTTCTAGTGTACATCTGTCACATCAACGTGTTCTAGTGTACATCTGTCACATCAACGTGTCATGTACATCTGTCACAACAACTACATTCCTGGCCCACCCCGCCCTCCCTACTCAACAACTCCAACATTTCCTGACCCTCATTTCCCCCCCCCTCCCCCAGATGTCGTCGTGTCCACATTATCAGCTGTACAATAATGAAAAGAGCAACCAGTCACCTCCCCACCACCACCACCACCACCACCGCTCCTCACAGATGTAGATTTATCACATCTTATTCTATCGACCATGGCTCCTTGACCTGACATGACGTACTCATGATCTCTGTACTAGACTGTATCGACTGTGTCTAGTCACCTTGCTCCCATTTCCTAAACGGTTCAGCCTCTAGCACGTGCTTAGATTTCAGAGTCATGCAAACATTTTAAGAAATAAATATTGGAGTTTAGAAATTTACCTGAAATAAGTAAACTAAAAACAAATCAGTGCAGTGATTCTTGAATGAGTTGGAAGTACAGGTAATTTTTTTTATTCGATTACGAAATATAAAAGCGAGCAATGTTGTTCTCGACTACTGCATCGCTAAACATTAAACCACCTGAGGATACCAAGTCACCGCGAAGCTTTAAAGTATATGGTTAAGAAATCATGTCATATGTCCATAACCAATTACTCAAAGGGTATTTTTATTCGAACATATGTGCCTGAATGTGCCTCGCTGTCACGTGTTACCGTGTCACGTGACTAGATTTATGCGCCTTTCGGTCACGTACATCTACGTCACGCTTTGTCTATGTCACGCGGCCACTTAAAAAGCGCCCGAGCTTCGCAACGTGAATAAAACTGGAGTTTGACCTTGACAGAAGGCGTTGGTAGTAGGGGATCTGGCGGGCCACTTTGTATGTGAGTCAACCCATAACCCATGGTAACATTATCTTCTGGGGTGCGATGGTCTAAGTGGCAGCGCACTGGACTATCGATCCGAGGCAAATCAGATCCCGAGTCGCGGGTTCGAGCCCAGGTACTGGCAAGGCCCCTATGGCATTGTGCTGGCCACACATTCCCCTGCTCGTTAGTGGTGGCTAAAAACGTGTGAACGCTACATCATTTGCCCCATAGTCCGTCATGGATTGGAAAGGGGGTCACAAAATTATCTTCTGTATTATAGAAGGAGCGTCTGTAATAGATAAGATAAGATATACATTTATTAATATACAAATATCACATTTCGCATGCGTCAAGTGTGTCCAAAGTCCGGCCCGCAGGCCTAATACGGCCCTCTTTTAAATTTTTAACAGGTTCTCCAACCCATGGTCAATTATTAAGTGACTCGAAGATTTTTTTCTGTACGGCAACGAAGACATTATATTTATAGACAAACTGAAACTTGAGCATTTTTAGTACAAAATTGATAACGTGTTTACCAACGTTGATACTAATTACAAAAGACCGATTTAATTTGTTTGCTGTTATATGTACGAAATTTGATGAAGTCTGATGGTAAAAATGGGCGGCTTAATGCTGTTTTATTTTCGCTAAATTGGAAAAAAAAGAATTTTGCGTCGGTGTATTTGAAATTTTAAGACATTTTAACATCACTATTTAAAATAATAATTCCATCGCGTGTTATATTTCAACATCTTTTATTTATTTTAAGGAACATTTTATAAACATATTTATTCAATAACTTGTTTATTATTTTTCTAATTTAATAATTTCAAATGATGGAATAAAAAGTTTATAGAGTTTGGAAAATTGCGACGGTATAGCTCCCCTTTTCCCCTACAAAATATTACTTAAAAATACCAGTTGCAAGGATTTTAAAAAAATTAAGATTAAAAAGCCTAATACTGAACGTATGTCATATTTTGTTTATTATCTTTATTGGGCCCCTGGATATTTTTGCTTTACTACATTTATTGCAGTCAAGCTTCTAACTACTCGCGGTCCCCGTTAGTTGACGCTTAATTGCCTGACCTCTAACCTATAACCTGAGCAGGTAACGTTCAATGAGATTCGATTGCCGCATGTCGATGCTGTTCTAATACGAGACGTTTCAACCTGTTGCAACATTCTCAAGATAAAACAGCACGGTAATAGGGGAGAAAAAAATGTTATTTAAAAATTTACTTTAAAAAAAGCACCTGCTGCCATCCGATGTGAAGATCCACACGTAGTAGGAGAAATCCACCAATTTAAAATATCCACCATTCACCTCGTGCCTTTCTTGCATGGTGTCAAATCGATAGCGCACTCCAGTTCTTGTTGACACACTAATCAGACATCTTGAGATCAATGTGACATCGCTCGTAAACCGCGGTCGTCTCCCGTACAATTATTTCTACACCATCTCCAGAGAAACTGTGAGTGAACAATCATACACAAATGTGGTTTTCAATCTTCTCGACACGCGGCCGCTGCAAAATAATGGGGCGGTGTGGGCGAAAACGGTGGCAGTCAGGAACTCATTGAAGGTAAAAGTAAAGATGTCAACATTGAGTGATGGAGAAATGGCCTTGGGGAGGGGGTGGCGGGATGGCACATGGAGGTATCAGTTCCAATCACGGTAGGATTCCGTACGAATAATAGTCAAAGAAAGACTCTACAGTACGTGTAACTATCTTGATGCTATTCAGTGCTCATACGACAGGGACATCGCTGATCAACTGAAGATACCTATGGTAGTTTCAGTCAGTGTAGATGTCAACATTACCGTGGTCCGAACATTAAGACCCCCTTTCCAGTCCATGACGGACTATTGGGCAAGTTAAGTAGCGTTCACAAGTTTTATTTAGCCACCACTAACGAGCAAGGGATTGTGTGGCTAGCACAATGCCCCGGGGGCCTTGCCAGCAACGAGGATAGAACCCGTGACTTTCTTCTGTCTCGGTTCGGCAGTCCATCGCGCTACCGCTAGACCACCGCGAATATTGCTGTTGCAGATAGTGCAAGATTGGATAGGACTTGTGAATTGAAGTAGGTGCAAGGAATAGATGGGACATCTCTAAACACAAGTACTCTCTATAGCGACGCCATCTTTTCTAATGATGTTTTTGTTTAACTCTGGGCAATCTTTCATCAACTAGATGACGTAAATATGTTAGCTGAATGAAACCACCAAATGTATGGTCCACTCATCTCATGTGGAGCGGGTGTATTAATGTGTACTGTATACCCCTCAGCTGACCTTGTGACTTCGGGACACGGTAATCTCCTTGATGTCAGTACAATGACGTCACAGATGCGTGCACTGAACGTCCTCAATAGTGTTGTACATATTTGATGCCGTTTGTCGATATCGTCTATTTGCGGGAGGGGGGAGAGAGTTCGGTCACTTCCCGAGAAACGTATCGAGAGATTTATGGGCGGGAACGAGTACATTTCTAGTGGCGATCGATACTATACACTTGTCTGAAAAGGTATGGTGGGGGGGGCATTGACAATGACAGACGATTACCTTTGTGAGACTGTAAATGTGTATATTTGCAATGAAAAGTGAGTACTTCTTAAATGTCTTTTACAGTGAGCCCAGTCTCGCCTTTTATGGTACAATAATATAATATTTCATATGGAACACAAAATCTATTCGCTTACGCCTATAACTAATACACTAAATAGCATTTCTTCTGAATGTTTGCTTATCGACGATCTAATCGAGAGAATGCTGGCTTATTAGTTTGGGTTTTTTATGTTGCCTATTTCCGTCGAACATAATTCCACACCATTTATGGGTGTGTGTGTTGGTGAAAGCAGTGTTTTTTCAACGAGGGACATATGACCCAAGTTTAATCACAACATCATTCTTGGAAGGAAAATTTAAGAAAAATCACTTTGTTTAAAGTGAGAAATTTAAAAAACATTATGAGCGATGGGAAACATGAAGATTGCCACGAACAAAATGGGACTGAGAACCGAAGCCTGCGTCAAAAATATACATAGGTACGTTAAAGAATACTGCGTTCAATAAAGCAGCACGGCGAACGGTGCTTTCCAAGATTACCATCAATCACTGTAACAAGCGGAGTTAGTTAAATATGTCACGTGGTTAGATTAGGCTCATGCGTAAATTTACATATTTCCAATCATGCGTGAAATACGTTTAAATTTGTATCATTTCAATTTAACGAACTTGAAATATGAGTATATTTTAGTAATTATATTTTCTTTGATTTAATACACATTTTTTTCGCTTCAGTCCCTAGATATTTAGCGTGGAAATATCTTCAATCCCTAGTTATTTAGCGTGGAAATATCTTCAGCCCCTAGTTATTTAGCGTGGAAAATATCTTCAGTCCCTAGTTATTTAGCGTGGAAATATCTTCAGTCCCTAGTTATTTAGCGTGGAAATATCTTCAGTCCCTAGTTATTTAGCGTGGAAATATCTTCAGTCCCTAGTTATTTAGCGTGGAAATATCTTCAGTCCCTAGTTATTTAGCGTGGAAATATCTTCAGTCCCTAGTTATTTAGCGTGGAAATATCTTCAATCCCTAGTTATTTAGCGTGGAAATATCTTCAGTCCCTAGTTATTTAGCGTGGAAATATCTTTCCTTTACTGTGTATTATTTATTAATAGTGTTTTAAAGGAATTTCAATTAAAGTCCTTTTATCTGGTAGAGTCTTGGGCCCAAAGCAAGTGTTTATATATGAGACAAGAACATCCACCCCAGAGGCAGGCAACATGTCTCATATATATTTAATACATCATCTAGAACTTCCTGTACCTCGATTGATATTGTCGTAAATATACCACTATAAAAGGATTGATATTTTCGTAAATATACAACTATAAAAGGATTGATATTTTCGTAAATATACCACTATGGAAGGATTGATATTTTCGTAAATATACCACTATAAAAGGATTGATATTTTCGTAAATATACCACTATGGAAGGATTGATATTGTCGTAAATATACCACTATGGAAGGATTGATATTGTCGTAAATATACCACTATGGAAGGCAGGGGCGGATTAAGACTGCACGGGGCCCCTGGCTGCAATTCAAACTGGGGCTCTATCCAGCTAGCGTCCCTGTAAAATGATTGCTAGCAGCTAATATAAGACTGTAACTTGTAACTAGATAGTCCATTGGTTCCTTGTTCATAATGTGTCTGTACTCCGGGATCGGATTAATCAAAAAAACCAAACACAAAAGAAATAACTGTATGCCTGGAAACTTAAATTGAGTGTAAAAAGATATAAAGAAATATTAAAAGACAAATGAAAAAAAACATCCCCCCCCCCGCCGGGAATCGAACCCACTACTGCTTGCGCCACAAGACAACACATTGCCTCAAGACCACAAGATCCTGATGTTTGAACAAAATTTAAAAGATATAAATAGCATTCATTAATACGTTCTCTTATTGAGCCAATCAAATCAAGTTTTTCGATAATGGGGCTACCAGTCCGAATAGCGATCAGATTAATAGATACGATTTTATTAATGTATTTATTTTATTATATTTTTAGGGATTCATGCAAACATTTGTCCACCTTTATCATAAGTTATACTAAATAAAAATTTGGGGGTCCCTAAATCATCGGGGGCCCCTGGCTTTAGCCCGTTCAGCCCCCCCCCTTAATCCGCCATAGATGGAAGGATTGATATTGTCGTAAATATACCACTATGGAAGGATTGATATTGTCGTAAATATACCACTATGGAATGATTGATATTGTCGTAAATATACCACTATGGAAGGATTGATATTGTCGTAAATATACCACTATGGAATGATTGATATTGTCGTAAATATACCACTATGGAAGGATTGATATTGTCGTAAATATACCCCTATGGAAGGATTGATATTTTCGTAAATATACCACTATGGAAAGATTAATATCGAAAGCGTTTGAAAACAAATAATCCAAATGTAAACCTTTGTTCATGTGAGATATTGATGGATTGTAATAGCATCACTGAAGACGTTCTCAGAGAAAAATTCTCAGAACACAATTTTGTGGACTTTTGTTACCAAAATATGTTTAGGCTTAGGCTTACGGGCTTAAATCTCTGGCCAGTACATCTTTTACCTGTTTTGTCTATTGAACAGTTGCTCCTGGTACAAAAGCAACCTCTTACATCTATTGGGCAGTTATGCCTAGTACACTGACAAACTCTTACATCTATTGGGCAGTTCTGTCTAGTACACTGACAACATCTTACATCTATTTGGCAGTTCTGTCTAGTACTCTGACACGATATAAGATGAACTCCAGGTGTAACCGCCCGGGCTTGAGTCTCTCTTTTACAAGTGGTCGATACTCGATCCTTAAGATTGAACGACTGGGGAACAATTAAAAATCGATATCAAAATCTACGATTCCGACTACAGTGAAATTTCATGTGATAATTTTTTGACGTTTTGACGTTGTTGTTGTTTTCTTTGTTGTTTCATCCACGATCTGTAATAATTAATAATAATAATAATAAATTGATTATTTATATAGCGCTGTATCCCAGTAAGGAACTGGGCTCACAGCGCTTTACATGAAAGAAATAACATACTCATAAGTATTATATTAACTTTCATATCACAACAAACACACAAAATTACAATACATTATACATAAGCTACGTTAATCATTTACAAGAAATGTTGTTTCATCAATTTTAAAAATAAATTTTGAAAAGATGTGTCTTAAGTGCAGTCTTGAAGGACTTGGTTGTTTGAATACTACGTATGTGTAATGGTAGAGAATTCCATTGTTTGGCTGCACAAAAAGAGAACGACCTTTCACCAAACGTTTTGGTGCGTGTCGTAGGAACAGAGAGAACGCGTGTGTCTGCAGAAGATCTTAGCTTGCGAGTGGGTGAGTAGACCGACAAAAGTTCAGTAAGATACGATGGGCATGAGTCCGAAAAGAAATTGTGACAGAGAACGGCCAGTTTGTAATCAATACGGGCTTGTATAGGCAGCCAATGAAGTGAGCGAAGAAGTGGAATAACATGGTCATGTTTTTTTGCCTTGAGCACCAGTCTGGCAGCTGAATTTTGAACTTTCTGTAGTTTTTCAATGCATTGTTTTGGCACACCTGACAGAAGAGAATTGCAGTAATTGCTCATGTTCTATTTAAAACAAATCTTTTCATGCAGCTAATAACGCTAAAAGGCTGAGCTTCTAATGAACGGCCCCAAGTGCTAAAATAACTTTAAACTATGTGATTTGTGTCGTTAGTTTTAAAGGTTCTGAAATCTGTGAGTTTGTTTACGAGATTCGGTGGATGGACATTTTAATTAACCCTAGAATGACGCAGCGCTGTTCACTAACCAAGTGGTTGCTGATCGAGATTTTTTAATATCAGAACAACCCATGCTAATTGTTTTGCTTTGTATATACTTTATTGCCTTGCGAGCAACAAAGCCCGTCCAAGGACGTTCCGCCGCCGTTCGGTGGCATGTTGTAACTCCCCTCCAACAGCCGTCTCGACCGGCATACATGTGCATCGCGTCAAAAATACTATTCATTATAGTTAAAATAAATGACTCGTAAAAACAGAGCTTTTGACTATAAATCCCAACGCTCACAACTCAAAATAAAGTCTTGGAAAAAATACTGCACCAAAAATAACTCGTTTTGAACGTCCGCGTAAACGTGTTCAATAAGATTGGCTGTAGGAGTCATATGTGTTTGAGGGACAAACGCTATAGAAGACCGGAAAGAACGGACAGAAAGGACAGAAACTTGCCTTTTATTATATAGGATACCATTGAGTTGTTTACATCACAGCGCTGACAATAGGCGGGGTGTACTTAAAGAGTAAAAAAAAACTTATTTGGCAGAAAAGACATTTGTTTCGTAATGAAAGTCAGTCAGTCATTGGTGGCAGGATTGACTTTTTTTTATCTCACTTCTCGCAATACTTGAATAATTAACCTTAAAAACAGGGGAGGGGAAAAGTCTGGTCACCGATTCGCTTGACCGAGCTCAGAGTGACACGTAAAATGTAAACAAAAGCGCCCATCGCTTCGTTGGGTCGCCTCAATGCGTCAGCTCAAAATTTCACGTGGGAAAAAAACAATAACAAACAGTGAATTTAAATTACATACCTCATATAAGGATAAACTAAAAATGCATTAATTTAATTACGGTACGTTCGATCGATCTGAAATTTTGATACGATGCATTGTTAGGTTAGACGGGTCCGTGTGCCAAATTTCAGTTTGATCAGATCATGGGAAGTGGGTCATTTTTTACTTCTGTTTTTCCGCCTTCCCAAGACAGAGAGAGACGCCGGTGAAGTTAATATAAGGGATTTAAAAACCAATGAATGCAGCGCTGAAGACGGTATTCGTCATTAGAAGTGGTTGTAAATGGAAGTAGTTAAAAATTCAAAACTTCGTGCCATGCTCTAGTGGTTTAGTCTCACACTGGAAATTTGTAATCTACTCAGTCATGCTGAAATTAGTTGTGCAAAGAGACAATGGAGCTATATATCTTTTATATCCTTTATACGCTATTATAGATTCAAATATATATATAACAGGGGTGACCAGACCTGTAGTAACTGAGAGCCATTTTAAAATAAAAACATTTTTTTTTGCCGCATTGAAGTAATACTTTAATATATCTTTCATTAATTCTACGCGAGCCGCAATGCGAACACAGAAGAGCTGCATGCGGCTCGCGAGTTGCGGTTAGGCCACCGTTGATATATATTATCCGACGAAGGCTCAAAGCCTTACATTCTTACCACAACGGCCCAGACCACCGCAGCACTGAGTAAACTTAAACACATCTGGCACAGCAAGAAAATCTCTCTCTGATCAAAGCAAGAACATCTCTCTCTGATCAAAGCAAGAACATCTCTCTCTGATCAAAACAAGAACATCTCTCTCTAATCAAAGCAAGAACATCTGTCTTTGATCAAAGCAAAAACATCTCTCTCTGATCAAAACAAGAAAATCTC
Source organism: Ampullaceana balthica (assembly GCA_944989445.1). NCBI lineage: Eukaryota > Metazoa > Mollusca > Gastropoda > Lymnaeidae > Ampullaceana > Ampullaceana balthica. Next base: position 2,399 of record CALYLW010003115.1, on the reverse strand, counting down.
TCTCTGATCAAAGCAAGAACATCTCTCTCTCTGATCAAAGCAAGAACATCTCTCTCTGATCAAAACAAGAACATCTCTCTCTAATCAAAGCAAGAACATCTGTCTTTGATCAAAGCAAGAACATCTCTCTCTGATCAAAACAAGAAAATCTCTCTCTGATCAAAGCAAGAACATCTCTCTCTCTGATCAAAGCAAGAACATCTCTCTCTGATCAAAGCAAGAACATCTCTCTCTCTGATGAAAGATCCGCTTGATGTGCTCTCTGTTGACTTCGGTCTTCTTGTATGGATGTGAAGCCTGGACGCACACAGCAGACCTCGAAAGAAGGATCTGTTCCCTTGAAATGATATGTTCCCGCCAGATATTGAAACCTCATACATGGATCATATCAATAACGAAGTGGTCCGTGATAAAATAACTACTGTCATTGGTCAAAACGAGGACCTTCTCCCCTCAATAATGAAAGAGAAGCTAAGATAGTATAGACACATTGCAAGATCTGGAGGTCTCGAAAAGACCATTATGCAAGGCATGGTCCAGGGAGGAAGAAAAAGGGCAGGCAAAAGAGATGGGGACAACATCAAGGAATGGACCGGACCGGCGTTCTTCGACTCCCAAATGGCAGCACAAGACAGGGACAAATGACGTTAAGTAGTGGATAGTTTGCGATAGTGCCTCAACAACTCACCCATGTTTTAAGAGATATGATGTATATATATATATATATATATATATATGTATATATATATATATATATATATATATATATATATATATATATATATATATATATATATATATATATATATATATCCGTTCCGGGGTGGATTTCGTATCTTGGATTTTTTGGTATCTCGTACTAAGTTTTACATGTAAAATGCCTAATCCGTGCCAAACCACACAGAAACAACACTAATAATTGAAAATATCACGGAAGACTAGAGAAAAACTAAGTAGGATTCTTCAATCCTTAAAGGGACACATTATAAATGTAATAAATAATAATAAAACAATGAAAACAGATTAAAGTATATAAAATAATATGTTCAAAAATTTAAACCATTACCTTTCGAGTGAGGCGATGTAGCGAGGTGTCGGAGGAGATGGTAGGGGAGGAGAACGGATAGCAGAAAATATTTCAGCATTACGTACGAAACACTTAACTTTATGAAAAATATATATTATATACAATCTTATCATGAATTAATGCTTAAAAAACCCGTAAAAACAAAGTTTTTGACTATAAATCCCTTATATATGAGTCATAATTAAAAGTATTGATTATGTTCCAACGCGACAAACATTTACAGACTGACACCGAGTGATGTCCCCTGTCTTTAATAACGGGGGATGGGACGTGAGGGGGTGTCGGCACGACGGTTGACGTCAAAGCGTCAACTCAAACTCTCACGTGGAAAAAAAAATAACGAACCGTGAATTTGAATTACATACGTTATATTAGGATAAACTACAAATGCATTAATGTAATTACGGTACGTTCGATCGATCTGAAATTTTGATACAATGCATTGTTAGGTGAGACGGGTCCGTGTGCCAAATTTCAGCTCGGTCGGATTACGGGAAGTGGATCATTTTTGACTTTTGTTTTTCCGCCCGACCGACGTACGAAAAGAGAGAGAGAGAGAAATGACGACAGACAAGATTTCGAAGTTAATATAAGGGATTTAATAAAAACGTACATTTAGTACAACTTTACACTTTACATACGTAATAAAACAATTCAAGTTATGTAATGTGTTGGTGTTGTTTTGTTTTGTTTTTTTTTGGTCAGATATGTTTTTGGGTTTGTTTTGTTTTTTTAAACTAAATTTGTTAATTTTTTGTATTTTTTATATCCCTTATATCAACTTCGCGGCCGTCTCTGTCTGTCTCTCTGTCGTCATCTCATGGGCGGGGCGGGCGGGCGGAAAAACAAAAGTCAAAAATGACCCACTTCCCGTGATCCGATCAAGCTGAAATTTGGCACACGGGCCCGTCTGACCTAACAATGCATCGTATCAAAATTTCAGATCGATCGAACGTACCGTAATTAAATTAATGCATTTTTAGTTTATCCTTATATGAGGTATGTAATTCAAATTCACGGTTTGTTAATGTTTTTTCCCACGTGAAAGTTTAAGTTGACGCGTTGAGGCGACCCGTCAAAGCGCCGGGGCACTTTTGTTTACATTTTACTTGTCACGCTGAGCTCGGTCAAGCGAATCGGTGACCAGACTTTACCCCTCTCACCCTCCCCTGCCCCCCCCCCAGGGTTATGAAGCAAACTTGAGTTAAGACAGATTCAGTCTGTAAATGTTTGAAAATAATCAATACTGTTAGTTATGTCTCATATATAAGGCATTTATAGTCAAAAACTTTGTTTTTACGGGTTTGTTTTA
>CALYLW010003114.1:0-16774 GCA_944989445.1 Ampullaceana balthica | reverse complement strand
ACACCAACAAACTTCAAACCAACCCCTCCCACTCCCCCCCACCTCCCCCCCCCACACCTCCCCCCTCCTCACTATTTCCCGTGTAGGTAGAAGCATGAAACACTAGGTGGTTGATAAGCACGCTTCCGTGATGGTAACAAGCAAAAAAAATATTTAAAATAATACTTAATGGGTCCGGGGGCCCAAATGTAGTTTTTTTCTTATATAAAAAACTGACTCATCACTAATTCTCCAACTTTCCGTGTAGGACAGTGTAGGTATTAGCATGAAATTTGGGAACTTGCTGAGTACACTCTCTCAACGATAATTGGCGAATAAGAATTTTAAAATTTACACTGTTGGGGGCCCGGGGCCCAAAAACGCTTTTTTTCCTTATATGGACTATATAGAATATGAAATCACTAATTTTCTCATTTCTCGAGTAGGCAAAAAGCATGAAACTTTGGGAAGTTGTTGAGTAAAAACCAGCAATAGTGACGGGAGTAAAAAAAAATTAAATTATCACTTCCTGGGGGCCGGGGGCCCAAATGAAGTTTTTTCCTTATATGAGCTTTATAAAAACTAAAAATCACTAATTCTCCTATTTCCCGTGTAGGTAGAAGCATGAAACACTGGGTAGTTGATAAGCACACTTCCGCGATGGTAACAAGCGAAAAAAATATTTAAAATAAAACTTAATGGGGGTCCGGGGGCCCAAATGTAGTTTTTTTCTAATATAAAAAACTGACTCATCACTAATTCTCCAATGTCTCGTGTTGGTAGCAGCATGAAACTTTGGAGAGTTGTTAAGTACACTTCCGCAATGGTCACAATCAAAACAAATGTAAAATTATCATTCACTAGGGGGCCGGGGGCCAAAATGTAGTTTTTTTCTGATATGAGCTATATAAAACAGACTCATCATTACATATATAACTTCCCGTGTAGGTAGGAGCATGAAACTTTGTGAAGTTGTTGCGTACCCTCCCGCAATGGTAGCAGACAAAAAAATATTAAATGATCGCTCGATGGGCCGCGGGACGTGTGTCATATTTTTACTTTTTGTTTTTGTTTTATATGCGGGACTAGACAGACATATGACAATCACTGAAGTTAATATAGTATTTATCGATAGCATGATCCAGATGAAATCATTGGGAAATTTGTTGTGTTACCCGCGGATGCTCAACAGTAGACGAGATATTTAAATTATCACTTCCTGCGGAAGTCGGGGGCCCAAATTTTGATAGTTTCTATATCTATATATATAGCCCTCACTCACGACTCATCACTAATTCTCCAACTTCCCGTGTAGTAGCATTAGCATGAAACTTTGGGAAGTTGTCGAGTAGCCTCTCGCGACGAAAATTGGAGTAATAAGAATTTTAAAAATCACACTCATGGGGGCCCGGGGCCCAAAAACGCTTTTTTTTTCCTTATATGGACTATATAGAATTTGAAAATCACTAATTCTCTCATTTCTCGAGTAGGCAGAAGCATGAAACTTTGGGAAGTTGTTGAGTACAAACCCGCGATGGTAACGGGAGAAAAAAAATTTAAATTATCACTTCCTGGGGGCCGGGGGCCCAAATAAAGTTTTTTCCTTATATGAGCTATATAAAAACTAAAAATCACTAATTCTCCTATTTCCCGTGTAGGTAGAAGCATGAAACACTAGGGTAGTTGATAAGCACACTTCCGCGATGGTAACAAGCGAAAAACATATTTAAAATAACACTTAATGGGGTCCGGGGGCCCAAATGTAGTTTTTTTCTTATATAAAAAACTGACTCATCACTAATTCTCCAACTTCCCGTGTAGGTATTAGCATGAAACTTTGGGAACTTGCTGAGTACACTCTCTCAACGATAATTGGCGAATAAGAATTTTAAAATTCACACTGTTGGGGGCCCGGGGGCCCAAAAACGCTTTTTTTCCTTATATGGACTATATAAAATATGAAATCACTAATTTTCTCATTTCTCGAGTAGGCAAAAGCATGAAACTTTGGGAAGTTGTTGAGTACAAAACCAGCGATAGCGACGGGAGGAAAAAAAATTTAAATTATCACTTCCTGGGGGCCGGGGGCCCAAATGAAGTTTTTTCCTTATATGAGCTTTATAAAAACTAAAAATCACTAATTCTCCTATTTCCCGTGTAGGTAGAAGCATGAAACACTAGGTAGTTGATAAGCACACTTCCGCGATGGTAACAAGCGAAAAAAATATTAAAAATAACACTTAATGGGGTCCGGGGGCCCAAATGTATACAAAAACTAAAAATCACAAATTCTCCTATTTCCCGTGTAGGTAGAAGCATGAAACTTGGGGTAGTTGTTAAGTACACTTCCATGATGGTAACAGATAAAAAACAATATTTAAATTATCACTTAATGGGGTCCGGGGGCCCAAATGTAGTTTCTTCTTTTATTAAAAAAGACTCATCACTAATCTCGGATTTAACGCGTAGGTAGAAGCATGAAACTTTGGGAAGTTGTTGAGTAGCCTCTCGCGACGAAAATTGGCGTAAAAGAATTTTTAAATTAACACTCATGGGGGCCGGGGGCCCAAAAAAGTTTTTTTTCCTTATATGGCCTATATAAAATTTTAAAATCAACAATTCTCCTGTTTCCCGAGTAGTTTTAAGTACACTTTCACGATGGTAACAGGTAAAAACAATATTTAAATTATCACTTACTGGGGGCCGGGGGCCAAAATGTAGTCTTTTCTTATATTAAAACTGACTCATCACTAATTCTCGGATTTCCCATGTATGTAGAAGCATGAAACCTTGGGAAGTTGTCAAGTAGCCTCTCTCGACGACAAATGGCGAAAAAGAATTTATAAATTCAGCTTCATGGGGGCCGGGGGCCCAAAATCTTTTTTTCCCCCTTCCATTGGCTATATAAACATTTGAAAATCACTAATCCTCCTATTTCCCGAGTAGGTAGAAGCATGAAACTTTGGGAAGTTGTTGAGTACACTTCCGCGATGGTAACAGGCGAAAAAATATTCAAAATTTCACTTACTGGGGCCCAGGGGCCAAAATGTAGTTTTTTCCTAATATGAGTTATATAAAAACTGAAAATCACTAATTCTCCTAATTCCTGTGTAGGAAGTAGCATGAAACTTTGAGTAGTTTGTTTAAGTAACATTCTGCGATGGTAACAGGTTAAAAAACTATCTAAATTATCACTTACTGGGGGCCGGGGGCCAAAATGTAGTTTTCTTCTTATATAAAAAACTGACTCATCACTAATTCTCCAATTTCTCGTGTTGGTAGCAGCATGAAACTTTGGAGAGTTGTTAAGTACACTTCCGCAATGGTAACAGGTGAAAAAGAATTTTGAAATTCACACTCATGGGGGCCGGGGGCCCAAAAACGTTTTTTTTCCCTTATTCTGGCTTTATAAAAATTAAAAATCCCTTATTCTCCTATTTCCCGAGAAGGTAGAAGCATGAAACTTTGGGTAGTTGTTGGATAACATTCCGCGATGGTAACAGGTGGAACAATTATATAAATTATCACATAACGGGGGCCGGGGGCCGAAATGTAATTTTTTTTCTTATATGAGCTATATAAAAACTGAAAATCACTAATTCTCCTATTTCCCGTGTAGGTGGAAGCATGAAACTTTGGGCGGTTGTTGAGTACCCTCCCGCAATGGTAGCAGACGGAAAAAAATTAAATTATCAGCTCGATAGGATCACGGGAAGTGTGTCATTTTTTTACTTTTCGTTTTTGTTTTTCTGCGGGACTACAACAGACAGACAGACAAGACGGTGAAGTTAATATATGTATTATATCCATCATGATCCATTTTGAAATCAATTTGTGTTTTGAATTTGTGTTACGCGGGTTCTCAATGCTTACTGAAATCCTAATTTACCGCAGCGAAGCGCGGGTATTTTGCTAGTCTATACTAATAAAAGGCAAAGCCCTCACTGACTCACTCACTGATTCATCACTAATTCTCCAACTTCCCGTGTAGGTAGAAGCATGAAACTTTGGGGAAGTTGTCGAGTAGCCTCTCGCGACGAAAATTGGAGTAAAAGAATTTTAAAAATAACACTCATGGGGGCCGGGGGCCCAAAAACGTTTTTTTTCCTTATATGGCCTATATAAAATTTGAAAATCACCAATTCTCCCTATTTCCCGAGTAGGCAGAAGCATGAAACTTTGGGAAGTTGTTGAGTACAATCCCGCGATGGTAACGGGAGAAAAAATATTTAAATTATCACTTCCTGGGGGCCGGGGGCCCAAATGAAGTTTTTTCCTTATATGAGCTATATAAAAACTAAAAATCACTAATTCTCCTATTTCCCGTGTAGGTAGAAGCATGAAACACTGAGGTAGTTGATAAGCACACTTCCGCGATGGTAACAAGCGAAAAAAATATTTAAATTAACACTTAATGGGGGTCCGGGGGCCCAAATGTAGTTTTTTTCTTATATAAAAAAACTGACTCATCACTAATTCTCCAACTTCCCGTGTAGGTAGAAGCATGAAACTTGGGAAACGTTGTGAGTAGCCTCTTGCAACGATAATTGGCGTAAAAGAATTTTAAAATTCACACTAATGGGGGCCGGGGGCCCAAAAACGCATTTTTTTCCTTATATGGGCTATATAAAATTGAAAATCACTAATTCTCCTATTTTTGCGAGTAGGCAGAAGCATGAAACTTTGGGAAGTTGTTGAGTACACTCCCGCGATGTTAACAGGCAAAAAAATATTTAAATTATCAAATACTGGGGGCCGGGGCCCCAAATGAAGTTTTTCCTTAAAATGAGCTATATAAAAACAGAAAATCACAAATTCTCATATTTCCCGTGTAGGTAGAAGCATGAAACTCTGAGTAGTTGATAAGTACACTTCCGTGATTGTAACAGGAAAAAAGAATATTTAAATTAACACTTACTGGGGGCCGGGGGCCCAAAAGAAAGTTTTTTTTCTAATATTAAAAACTGAATCATCATGAATTCTCCAACTTCACGTGTAGGTAGAAGCATGAAACTTTGGGAAGTTGTTGAGTAGCCTCTCGCGATTCAAAGTGGCGTAAAAGAATTTTAAAATTCACTCTTATTGTGGCCGGGGGCCCAAGTAAAAGTTTTAAAAACACCACTTATTACGGGCTGGGGGCCCGTATGCCATATTTTAACATTAGTTATATAAAAGGTAATTTAAAATGTGGCTACTAGGTAAATGGATGAACAATGGCCAAATTTGATTTTAAAAATAAAATAAAATTATATAGGGTAATGAAATTCTAGCGTCTGTTCCTTTGAGGCCGGGACCCAAAATATTTAAAGGTTTGTTACCTTAAAAATAATTTAAATAAATATAGTCACATTTCTCTATCATGACCTAGATTGAAATCCTCAGACCTTATGAGATATGCACATCCTGCATCCATTTTGCACGGGGCCCGTAATGTCATTTTAGTACCCATTTTATTTTACACGACCTTGACAAATATTGATAAACAAGTATATAATCATGATTCAGACTGAAATCTATTGGTGTTTTGAATTGGTGTGAAACCGGTTTTCAACGCTTACTAAAATTCTAACTTCCGCAGCGGAGCGCGGGGATTTTGCTAGTCTATACTAATAAAAGGCAAAGCCCTCACTCACTCACTGACTCATTCATCACTAATTCTCCAACTTCCCGTGTAGGTAGAAGCATGAAACTTTGGGAAGTTGTCGAGTTGCCTCTCGCGACGAAAATTGGAGTAAAAGAATTTTAAAAATAACACTCATGGGGGCCGGGGGCCCAAAAACGTTTTTTCCTTATATGAGCTATATAAAAACTAAAAATCACCAATTCTCCTATTTCCCGTGTAGGTGGAAGCATGAAACACTGGGTAGTTGATAAGTACACTTCCACGATGGTAGCAAGTGAAAAAAATATTTAAATTATCACCTAATGGGGGCCGGGGGCCCAAATGTAGTTTTTTTCTTATATAAAAAACTGACTCATCACTAATTGTTCAACTTCCCGTGTAGGTAGAAGCATGAAACTTTGGGAACTTGCTGAGTACACTCTCTCGACGATAACTGGCGAATAAGAATTTTAAAATTCACACTCTTGGGGGCCGGGGGCCCAAAAACGCTTTTTTCCTTATATGGGACATATAAAATATGAAAAATCACTAATTCTCCTATTTCCCGAGTAGGCAGAAGCATGAAACTTAGGAAGTTGTTGAGTACAAACCAGCGATGGTAACGGAAGAAAAAAAAATTTCACTTGATGGGGGCCGGGGGCCCAAATGAAGTTTTTTCCTTATATGAGCTATATAAAAACTGAAAATCACAAATTCTCATATTTCCCGTGTAGGTAGAAGCATGAAACACTGGGTAGTTGATAAGTACACTTCCGCTATGGTAACAAGCGAAAAAAATATTGAAGTTATCACTTACTGGAGGCCGGGGGCCCAAATGTAGTTTTTTTTAATATTAAAAACTGACTCATCACTAATTCTCCTATTTTCCCGTGTAGGTAGAAGCATGAAACTTTGGGAGAGTTGTAAGTAGCTTCTCGCGACGAAAATTGGCGTAAATGAATTTTAAAATTCACTCTCATTGGTGCCGGGGGCCCAAGACCGTTTTTTTCTCCTTATACTGAAAGTAGCCTTATTCTCCACTTTCCCGTATAGGTAGAAACATGAAACTTTGGGAATTTGTTGAGTCCACTCTCTCGATGGTAGCATGCAAAAAAAAGTATTTAAATTATCACTCACTGGGGGCCAGGGGCCCAAATGTACTTTTTCTTATATAAAATCTGACTCAAATCTAATTCTCTGATTTCCCGTGTAGGTAAAAGCATGAAACTTTTGGAAATTATTGAGTACACTCCCGCGATGGTAACATGCCAACAAATATTTAAATTTTCACTCACTGGGGGCCGGGGGCCCAATTTTTGTTCTTGTGTAAAAAGTTAATCATCACAGATTCTCAATTTTCCCGTGTAGTTAGAAGCATGAAATTTTAGGAAGTTGTTGAGGACACTCCCAGGAATGGTAACAGGCGAATTTTTTTTGGTTTAATTATCTCTCACTGAGGGCCTGGGACACAAAAGTAATATTTTTAACTTATATGAGCTACATTACAACAACAAAAAAAACTTTGGATACTATGTAAATGTATTTTTACAAAACTGGGAAGATAAAAACTTGATGGCCTATATTAAAATTCGTTAGGGCATTAAAATTATATTTTTTCAATATTTTGTAGCCGAGGGCCCCTAATCTCTTTTTTTGTAAACGTTTAAGACATTTTAACCATTCGATTTCACTCAATTTAAAAAAAAATGTTTACTAACAAATATATTCATCATAATCCAAATTGAAATAAGCTGGTGTTTTGAACTATACATATTACCCCGATAGGGCCCCCGGCCCTTATTTTAGATTTTTTTTAAAGACGTATTAATCGTAAATGTATTTTATTCATCCCACGGCCATTAAACTTTAGGACGTTTTTGGGTACGCTCCATCGAAGGTTTCTGGCATTAAAAGTAAAAGTTTTAAAAACACCACTTATTCCGGAAGGGGGACCCGTATGCCATATTTTAACATAAGTTATGAACTTCTAACGTCTGTTCCTTTGGGGCCGGGACCCAAAATATTTTTTTTCGTAAACATTTAAAGCTTTTTTACATAAAAAATAATTTAAATAAATATAGTCACATTTTTCTATCATGACCTAGATTGAAATCCTCAGACCTTATGAGATATGCGCATCCTGCATCCATTTTGCACGGGGGCCCGTAATGTCATTTTAGTGCCCATTTTATTTTACACGACCTTGACAAATATTGACAAACAAGTATATCAATCATGATTCAGACTGAAATCTATTGGTGTTTTGAATTGGTGTGAAACGTGTTTTCAACGCTTACTAAAATTCTAACTTCCGCAGCGGAGCGCGGGGATTTATCTAGTCTATACTAATAAAAGGCAAAGCCCTCACTCACTGACTCACTCACTGACTGACTGATTCATCACTAATTCTCCAACTTCCCGTGTAGGTAGAAGCATGAAACACTGGGTAGTTGATAAGCACACTTCCGCGATGGTAACAAGCGAAAAAAACATTTAAAATAACACTTAATAGGGTCCGGGGGCCCAAATGTAGTTTTTATCTTATATAAAAAAACTGACTCATCACTAATTCTCCAACTTCCCGTGTAGGTATTAGCATGAAACTTTGGGAACTTGCTGAGTACACTCTCTCAACGATAATTGGCGAATAAGAATTTTAAAATTCACACTGTTGGGGGCCCGGGGCCCAAAAACGCTTTTTTTCCTTATATGGACTATATAGAATATGAAATCACTAATTTTCTCATTTCTCGAGTAGGCAAAAGCATGAAACTTTGGAAAGTTGTTGAGTAAAAACCAGCGATAGCGACGTGAGGAAAAAAATTAAATTATCACTTCCTGGGGGCCGGGGGCCCAAATGAAGTTTTTTCCTTATATGAGCTATACAAAAACTAAAAATCACTAATTCTCCTATTTCCCGTGTAGGTAGAAGCATGAAACACTAGGTAGTTGATAAGCACACTTCCACGATGGTAACAGGTAAAAACAATATTTAAATTATCACTTAATGGGGGCCGGGGGCCCAAATGTAGTTTCTTCTTATATTAAAACAGACTCATCACTAATCTCGGATTTACCGCGTAGGTAGAAGCATGAAACTTTGGGAAGTTGTTAAGTAGCCTCTCGCGGACGAAAATTGGCGTAAAAGAATTTTTAAATTAACTCTCATGGGGGCCGGGGGCCCAAAAAAGTTTTTTTTCCTTATATGGCCTATATAAAATTTTAAAATCAACAATTCTCCTGTTTCCCGAGTAGGTAGAAGCATGAAACTTTGGGAAGTTGTTGAGTACACTTCCGCGATGGTAACAGGCGAAAAAATATTCAAAATTTCACTTACTGGGGCCCAGGGGCCAAAATGTAGTTTTTTCCTTATATGAGTTTTATAAAAATTGAAAATCACTAATTCTCCTAATTCCTGTGTAGGAAGTAGCATGAAACTTTGAGTAGTTGTTAAGTAGCATTCTGCGATGGTAACAGGTTAGAAAACTATCTAAATTTTCACTTACTGGGGGCCGGGGGCCTAAATTTAGTTTTCTTCTTATATAAAAAAACTGACTCATCACGAATTCTCCAATTTCTCGTGTTGTTAGCAGCATGAAACTTTGGAGAGTTGTTAAGTACACTTCCGCAATGGTAACAGGTGAAAAAGAATTTTGAAATTCACACTCATGGGGGCCGGGGGCCCAAAAACGTTTTTTTTCCTTATTCTGGCTTTATAAAAATCCCTTATTCTCCTATTTCCCGAGAAGGTAGAAGCATGAAACTTTGGGTAGTTGTTGGATAACATTCCGCGATGGTAACAGGTGGAACAATTATATAAATTATCACATAAAGGGGGCCGGGGGCCGAAATGTAATTTTTTTCTTATATGAGCTATATAAAAACTGACAATCACCAATTCTCCTATTTCCCGTGTAGGTGGAAGCATGAAACTTTGGGCGGTTGTTGAGTACCCTCCCGCAATGGTAGCAGACGGAAAAAAATTAAATTATCAGCTCGATAGGATCACGGGAAGTCTGTCATTTTTTTACTTTTCGTTTTTGTTTTTCTGCGGGACTACAACAGACAGACAGACAAGACGATGAAGTTAATATATGTATTATATCCACCATGATACATTTTGAAATCAATTTGTGTTTTGAATTTGTTTTACGCGGGTTCTCAAGGCTTACTGAAATCCTAATTTACCGCAGCAAAGCGCGGGTATTTTGCTAGTCTATAATAAAAAGCAAATTTTTACCTATAAAAACGTAACTAATAAAATTTAAGCCTAGGTTTATGATCCAACATTTCAGTCGATATGTTGATTATAAACGCAGCAAAATATACGTCCTCAAAGAATCTAATGGTGACACACTAAACTCTAAACAATTGAACAGTTGCATTGTGTCGACAACGAGAATATCGTATTCTCTCTTGACGCACTTGTCATCTGAGATTTCTTTAAACTGCTTGATGGAAGCACACACCTTGCTGACGTCATTTCCGGAGGTTAACTTGGGCAAAGTAGAAGCTTGACATTCTTGGACGCTGACAGTCCAAATACTCTTGTATTTTAGAATTTCGAGAAGTAAATCCTGGAAAAATAATTGTTTAAATATAATTTCAATAAAAAACACCTGTTCATGTATAGGAGTATTTAAATTTCACGATGAGAAACCTGCTTCTCATGCAGAAGAATAACAGATATCTATATATTATTCTCTTGTAAACATCTCCTTAGATCTGAGTTCCTTGGGTACATTTTCTCTTGTTATAATATCGATGGACGCGTGTTACGAATTCAAAGAATTATGTTCTTTCGCTGCAAGTGCTCAATAAAACAAATGTTATGTTCATACTTGTAAATGGAACGTAAACAAATTGATAACATCTCGGTTTACCAGATATTTAAACTGTTATAGCATTTTGTGCCAAGTGAAAAATTGAATTATATCACTTCAGGGAGATGTTTTAAATAATTTTAATCATCTTGAATTTAATGTAGCCGTTATTACTTGGGTACATTCAAGAGTCCCCTCGTAAAGAAACAGTACCAACTAAGCAGAAATTTTTACTGACCACATTCAAACGATATTTTATTGATTTTGTTCAAAATTAGTCTTTTAGATTTGTTGTTTCAGTAATTTCTAGCCTTTAACAGATTAGATGTAAATTGACATTCAAATAGATTTTCTTGAAACATTTATTAGATATCGTCTTTAGTTTTCGTCTGAGCTGAGTCATTATAAGGTTAGCTTTTTTTGGGGTCAAAATTGCAAACATTGTAAAAAATTATTCATTGTGGTATTATTGCGTTCAGAGGTCAAGATCAGGAAACTCGACAACAATTTTAGTTTTCAATCATTTATTTTGTGTTTAAGAACAAGTATTTAATGTCATATTACACTTCTTTAATTGTTTTTAAAAAATTCAAAAAATTATTTTTCCTACAACACAAAGTTTACACTATAATTGACAGCTCAAAAAGTAAAGTAAAGAAAGTTTCAAAAACAATCTCTTGGCTACATATTTCGCTTTGAATAAAATGAAAAGAAAACCAAAATTGTTTAAGGTAAGTTTATCCTGTTAAAGATAACATTATTGACAATTAATTTAACATGATCGGATATTGATAAAAACATTACTTGAGATTTATATTATACACTAGTGAATAAATAATTTATTTTTCCCATCACATTAATGAAGACAAAGATGTCTGTTGAAAAAATACACGAGACAAACCTTGAACTACATAACTTCGCAAAGTATTTTTTTAAAACTTCCCGGCGCTCTGTCTAAACCAGTGGTTCCCAAACTTTTTTGACCCACGGACCCCTTTTATAATCAAAACTTCCCCACGGACCCCCAAGTGAAAAAACCACATAAATGCATAGTACAACAATTACATATCCAAAAAATTAGCGACATTTTGTTGGAGTATTTATTGAAATTGTAACTTTTGTTTAAAATAAAATTGGAAAAAACAAATAACTTGGATAAATGTTATGCGATTTTATGAGTGTATTTATGACCGACTCAATGTTTGTGAGTAGCAACCGCAAATCCCCACGAGCAGCAATTTCTTATAGGTTTCTGATTTTTATGTCGAGGTTCACAGCGGCACTGAATCTTTGTTCTACCCAATGGAAAGGCGGTAAAACAGTCAACAACTTCTATACAATAACTCATAATGCAGGCTATATAATTGGGCTGTACATTGACCCAAAATGCAAGATGTAAAATTGAGATCTGATTTTGTAACCAGAAATTGTAGTATCCTAGTTTAAACATTGGTTTAAGTTCCTCATTTCAATAAGCTTCTCCTGTATTAGTATGAATTCATCTGTGTTTGGGATCTGAGCTAGTCCACGCGCAAAAGGGTTCAACACCCAGTCGGGAATATCCAAGTGAAGAATGTCTTCAAATCTTTGGTTGAGGTCTGCGTGAAGAACTGTTAAGTTTTGACTGTAGGCCAGAAATCGTTATCTCCATTTTTCAATTTCAAAAGATTTGGAAACTGAGAACATTGTCCTGATATCTGGTTTGTTTGTACAGAAAAACGTTTACAACAAACAATATAGTATGCTTTTGATTAATTTTAATTGCTTTACTTGTACTTGTAGTTTCAAATTAGTTTCTTTAAAGTTGGTAAATACATAATTTATTAAGGCATATGTCATTTCTTTTGATAATTATGTCGCAAATCATTGTCTTTGTTTTCCAGGAATTTGAACACTGATCAAAGAGAAAATATATATGGATTTAAATAAGTACTTTTTAATAACCAACGTACTTATGTGTTTTAGTGCGTGCAGATCTGGATAATAATTCAACAATAATGACTTGAATAGCACTGAAGCGCAGGCACGTATTTAGGAAGCCATTTTCTTTATTCAACCAAAACATACCAGGTTTTTTTACATGAGCCTAAGCCAAAATGAATTAATATTTAATCTAGTAAATTTAACTAAAACTTAACGCCACATAAACTCCCAGCATTGTACAATGCGAATATATTGATTAATACGAAAAAAGGAAGAAATTTCTTGTAGATAAGATATTCTGTCATAGAGGAAATAAGTGATAATAGAGAGAAAGAGGAAAAAAAATATTGTATACAACAAGCAGCAGGCTAACATTGCATTCTCACATTAACAAATAACAATTAAACCGAAATTGCACCAATGAGAATTAATCGTCATATAGCCACTTTGGAGTGCGTGAAGTTCGACCCACTGCGTGTGGTGATTGTAGGTGCAACTTGTTCTCGATTGTTGTCGGTTGTGGGGGGTGGGGGTTTTTGAATAGTGTTCTTTGGACAAGGTGATGGTTGGTGGACATGCGGAGTCGAGACATCTTGGATGAAGGCAGCTTTCAAACGATCAATCGAAACTTTGTCTATGCGTTTACCAAGTTGTAAAGTAAAGTATTTATCATCTGTCTTAATTATTTTATACGGTCCGTCGTATGGTCGTTGGAGTGGGTGTCGATGTTTATCATTTCTAACGTAAACATATCCTGTCGAGGCCAAGTTTGTGGGGACATATGTTGATAGTTCGCTATGAAACGAAGGGACATGTGGCTCTACTTTTCTCATTGTTCGTTGAAGAAGTTTGAGATACGAGGAGTCGGGTTCAAATGTATGGCCCTCAACAGGTTGTAGGAACTCCCCAGGTAGGCGGAGAGTGGTACCATACACTAACTCTGCAGGCGAGCAATTAGGATCAACTTTCCATGAGGAGCGAATGCCCAACAGTACAATAGGCAGTTCTGCGAACCAGTCAGTGTCAGATGCACGAGCCATTTAGCGAAGCCTTAAGTTGCCTGTGAAAACGTTCGACCATACCGTTGCACTGTGGATGATAAGCAGTGGTCATTTTGTGATGGATACCTAAAAGTTTGTTGCACTCTGCCCACAAGACGGATGTGAACTGGGGGCCTCTGTCAGAAGTAATGTCTTCGGGTACCCCAAAACGAGAGATCCAATGGTGAACCAAGGCTTGTGCGCACGTGGCAGCTTGAGCGTCCGGGAGGGGAATGGCTTCTGGCCATCTGGTAAATCGGTCTATGATGGTGAAAAGGTAGGTCATTCCTTGACTGTGAGGTAATGGGCCTACAAGGTCTACGTGTAGACTGCGGAATCTTGCGGCGGGAGCTGGTTGTTTTATGAGAGGTGCTTTAGTATGGCGATGTACTTTGGAAACTTGACAGGCGTGGCATTCTTTGCACCATTTGCGGATATCTTTCTTCATGCCCCACCACACGAAACGTTGACTAATGGATTGTTGAGTTGGACGTACTCCAGCATGGGACAGCGAATGAATACAGTCAAACACTTTACGAGTCCATGATTGAGGTAGAATTGGTCTAGGCTTACCTGTGGAGACGTCGCAGAGCACAGCTATGCCTTCGGTTTGTATGTATTTTAGCTGAAGTCCTGTATCCGGTGTACCGTAAAGTGTCATTTCACCTGATCTTTCTTGGTCAAGAGAAAGACGTTGAAAATCTCCTGCCAAGGGACTCAGTAGATCTGATGTTTTGTCTATCCTGTGAAACAGCGTGTACAGCATCAGAAGGTTGCGTGTTCATATCACGTCGGGGTCACCATTGAGGGCATTTATTTTCCTGAGAAGGGCTGTAGGCCTACGATCCCCCAGACTAGATAAATTTAGCAGCTCTGCATCCTTCTGGGCCTGGCTCTTTCCATAGGTTTTCAGCAGAGAAGCCTTTAGGTGCTCATATTTATTCTCAGTTGGAGGATTAATGAGCACAGCCTGCACTTCCTCCGCTGTATTGACATCGAGGGTGCTAACAACATAATCGTATTTTGTTTGGTCATTGTTTATGTTTTTTATGCCAAACTGCGCCTCAATTCTGGCAAACCAAACTTCAGGAGATTTTGTCCAGAAGTCAGGTAACTTCAGCGAAACTGCATTCAGGCCTATGGCCCCTTGTTGCTATTGGTTTTGTGCAGATATTAACTGACTTAACCGATCTATTATTTCTTCAGTCATTATGATTATCACGTCAGGGTCACCAGTTTAGTGCGTGTAGATCTGGATAATAATTCAACAATAATGACTTGAATAGCACTGAAGCGCAGGCATGTATTTAGGAAGCCATTTTCTTTATTCCACCAAAACATACCAAGTTTTTTACATGTGCCTAAGCCAAAATGAATTAATATTTAATCTAGTAAATTTAACTAAAACTTAACGCCACAGTGTGAATAAGTAAACGATTATAAGCTTCTTCATTGTCCGCACAAAGTTGAATAAACAATCTCGCATTGAAGGCATTCCTTCTGATTTTATTAACTCCTCTAATGAAATAATCTAGTGATCCATACAAATTCCACTACGTTTTTTGCGAATAAATGATGTGGATGATGGTACAATGTTCTAAAAATACATTCCTTACAGCTTGTTTTAAGTATGCCAGAAAATCAAGGGTATTGCTTTAACTTGAAAAAATCTTTTTAATTCAGTTAATAAAGTTTCCCCTTTCGTAATTTTTTCCAAACATTTAGCCATACTTCAAATATTCAACAACACTGTATTGTTGGCATTGTTTCTTCCGCTCACTCAGTGCTGTATTTGCAGAACAAGCTATAGCTTAGGGCCTCCGCCTTCTTGGAGGTCCCCGAAACTTTTTTCCAGATTTGGCACTGACATAGAATATCTGGACTTCAAAAGGGTCCCTTTATCTCAAATAGCTTAGGGCTCTATCAAGTCTACATCCAGCCCTGGGCTCTTCATTAAAAATGAAACAGAATTGCTATTTAAAAAATTTTGAATAATTATCTGTCCGTGAATAGTTCTTCCTGTTCACTAAATAACGTGACTATGAAAAATGAAGTGAAACTGAAACATCATTTATCAAACAACCAAGTCCTTCAAGACTGCACTTAAGACACATCTTTTCAAACTTTATTTTCAAAATTAATGAAACTACATTTCTTGTAAATGATTAACGTAGCTTATGTATAACTAGGGGCAAGGACCCGGCCTTTCCCGGGTTTAAAATAAGGTTTTCTATGGAAGCGTACGGTACTGTTTATTTGCATACAATAAAGGGTACATTTAACTTAAAGCAATGTGATAGACAACATGTTTGGCAGTTCCATTTGGAGTATGTACAAAAAGATTTTCTTCTTTGCCAACTCTGGAGCAGGCCACATACAACTGTCCAGGAGAAAAGCATGGTGTCTGCAAGTCTATACCAGCAATCCCAAGAGACTGAGTGATACTTTATATAATTCTTTTACCTGTTACCATCGCCAAATGATACTTAACAACCACCGAAAGTTTAATGCTTCTACCTACACGGGAAGTAGGATAATTTTTATATTTTTATTTTTTATAGAGCTCATGTAAGGAACAAAGTACATATTGGGCCCCCGGCCCACAGTATCTTATATATATGGAACGAAACCTGTTTAACAACCTTTCTCATGTCATTGTGTGTATGTGTACCAAATTTCACTTTATTTGGTTGTCTGGATCTTGAGTAATTAGAGAACAGACTAACACACAACAAATGCGTCTAATATGTATAACATTTGGGCCCCGGCCCCCCAGTTAGTGATAATTTTTTTTCGACTGCTACCATCGTGCGAGGGTACTCAACAACTTTCCAAAGTTCATGTTACTACCTACAAAGAAAGATGAGGAATTAGTGTTGACTCAGTTTTATATAGCCCATATAAGGAAAAAAACGCTTTTGGCCCCCGGCCACCCAATAGTAAACATTTTTAAATTATTTTTCGACAATTATCGTCATAAGAGTGTATTCAGCAAGTTCCCATAGTTTCATGCTTCTACCTTCACGGGAATTTGAAGAATGAGTGTTGAGTCAGTTTTAAATATAAGAAAGAAAACTACAATAGGGCCCCAGGCCCCCAGTAAGAGATAAATTATATAATTTTTTTAACCTGTTGCCATCGCCAAATGATACTTAACAACTACCGAAAGTTTTATGCTTCTACCTACACGGGAAATATGATATTTTTTATTTTTTTATAGAGCTCATATTAGGAAAAACTACATTTTGGGCCCCCGGCCCCCAGTATCTTATATATATGGAACGAAACCTGTTTAATAACCTTTCCGGTATAATTTTGTGTACGTGTACCAAATTTCACGTTATTTGGTTGTCTGGATCTTAAGTTATTAGGGAACAGACAGACAACCAGACATCAAATGCGTCTTA